>JAQJVL010001762.1:108821-148403 GCA_035578905.1 Stictocephala bisonia | reverse complement strand
TAAAAAGTGTATTTATTATAGTGTAAAGACCGCCATCTTTTTACATTTTATATAGTATAACGAGGGAAAGGTTAGGAGTGTATTTTATATAGTATAACAAGGTTAACAGTGAATTTTATATAGTATAACATGGAAAAAGTTAGGTTAAGACTGAATTTTATATAGTATAACAAGGTTAACAGTGAAATTTTATATAGTATAACACGAAAAAAGTTAGTGTATTTTATATAGTATAACAAGGTAAACATTGAATTTTATATAGTATAACACGGAAAAAGTTAGGTTAAGAGTGTATTTTATATAGTATGATGTGGGAATTTGGAGGGAAAATTTGGGAATCTGGAGGGAAATTTTGGGAGGGAAAATTCCCACGGGGGGTTGGTAGGACTGGGTCACGTGACCCGAAGATGCCCGAAGGTGGTCGCCATCTTGAATCCGAGAGCCGAAGATGCCCGAGAGTGGGTCTCGCTCTCTCCCTTTATGTCTACTATTATGTATACATAAAATACAACCAATAGTTAAAGTACGAGTATCTAAAATATATAAACGATGTTAGAATATTATTTTTCATGGTTATGGAATAATTATTGAGAAAAAATAAATGTCAAGGTATGTGCAAGGGTGTACCATAGAGAAAGAAATGTCTGATTATGTGGGTGTATTATGAAAACGAGAGCTAATCAATAGACACAGATATCCGAATCTAGACCACAATCACGTAGGAACAAGAAAAATCAGAGGACGGAATATCCAACGAACCACTTCAGATTAAAAGATATGTGTGCACAGAAACGAGTCTGGAATATAACGCGAAATCTTCCACAACTTTAAAGAATTTCAGTTCCCAAGTTTTTTTTAGGTAAAATCATACTTGAGAAGTAATTTGTAATTACTTCTTTGACTAAATTACACAGCCATAAAATAACCGTATTTAAAATAAAATAAATATGTATAAGTATAACAAATATAACATAGTTCTTTATAATATTGCTGGCTTAATAAATAGCCATGCTGGAGACTATAATTATAATCAGACTTGGCATTTATGTCATACTGTACTAGGACCCCTGCACGATCCACGTGACAACCCTAGTACTTGGTGTGCTGGAACATAACGGCCTAATTTCTTATGTTAATGAATTAAATTCTTTTAATCTGATGCTCACTCAAAAATATTTAGAAATATTAAGATTGTTTGAAAACTTGTCACGAAATTGGATTTATATATAATGAGATAATTATAAAAGGAGCAAGCATTTTAAAAATTTTCAAGACAGTGCACTTCTCAACCAATTCTAACGTAGCTTATAGAAGCACATGGTATAGGAATATTCACATTTATTTTTGAAAAGATGAACATCTAGCTTCATTACAACTGTGATGTTATTTAAAGTGAAGAAGGTCATAAGATATATGGTGAACTCCAATAATATCAACAAAACAACAAAATACACACTATAGCATACCAAGAGCTAACAAGGAAATATTACAAAAAAAGAGTACTCAGTACAGATGAACAACCTGTGGTTTCTGCACAAATTAGTAAAATCCTCGGTTTCAAAAAGACTAAAAGTTTTATACCAAAAGAAAGAAAAACACAGTACAAACAAAAGGTCTACTTACTGCATATAATTCTAAAATCCTTGATGCCAGATCAAGAATCCAACAATTATACACCACCTTCAGAAAAAAAAGAGAAAAAACACTTCTGACATAGAAATGTTGGAAAGAGTAGCCGCTGAAAATGAAGGAGCACAGACTACCATTCTAACTTGGCCTACGCAGTGGGAAAAAGTACAAAATGAAGTACAAAAATTGGTCCATTGAAAAAGTACAACCATCGTACATGTATTTTGACCTTTTCAAAATCTGAATCTAAAGAAATATTCAGGATTACGCTACCTTTAATTCAAAGGCTCATTGAGCGTGCTCAGTCAGTTGGTGGTTATACTTTCTTTTTGCTTTTTTTGAGATTTTGAGACGTGGAAACATTTCTCAAAAAAAAAAAAAAAAAAAAAAAAAGTGCATACTTACAGAGTGAGTTTACTTAAAGACACATTTAAATTATCTGTTATACACAAATACATTGTTAGTGTGAATTAAATAATCAATTTGCAGTAAGTCAAAATTACATATAAAACAATAAAGATTCATTTTATTGAAAAGGAATGATGATTTATTAAAATTTTTCAGATATAGGTAGTGAGTTGATATAACGTACCGTAGGGCAAAGTAAGAGACGTAATGCACAGAGGGGGGGGTGAGGGGGTAATTCAGGAAATGGACCAACATTTATTGTGGTCTTCCCTTACTAGATAAGAGACTCCATTATTTTGTTGTTGAAATTGAGTGGAAGAATGCCTTATCTTAGCTGGGAGCTTTATAATAATAATTATTATGTGGTTTTTTTATATAAATACAAATTTAATTTATCATTTGGAGAGAAAAACTTTATTCTCCTACATTGCCGTATGGTGGCTCCCATGGTAGCTTAATATTAGGAGAATAAAGCTACCTCAATATTAGCTCAATATTAGGAATACCACTGTACGTGTATGGGTGGGCGGTTGGGTCATTAACACTGTACGTGTATGGGTGGGCGGGTGGGTCATTACCACCGTAAGTGTATGGGTGAGCGGGTGGGTCATTAACACTGTACGTGTATGGGTGGGCGGGTGGGTCATTTACACTGTACGTGTATGGGTGGGCGGGTGGGTCATTTACACTGTACGTGTATGGGTGGGCGGGTGGGTCATTAACACTGTACGTGTATGGGCGGGGCGGGTGGGTCATTAACACTGTACGTGTATGGGTGGGTGGGTGGGTCATTAACACTGTACGTGTATGGGTGGGCGGGTGGGTCATTACCACCATAAGTGTATGGGTGGGCGAGTGGGGGTGTCCTAAAACACTTAGTTTTTCGTCCGTTTGTCCGTCAGAATGTGTTTTCACGTAATTTATCATATCTTAATAACCTTTAAGATACTATCTTCCGACCCAGTACATGTAAGCAAAATAACAAGACCTAATTCATCGTAGAGTGTCAAGTTCCTAGTTTGTACTATAACAAAATGGTGGCTATTTTTAGTTTTGAAAGCTTAATGTCTTAAAAAGTATGATCTTTATGATATTAAAATTTCACCATAGAGTAGAGAAAATCAGCCTAACCTTAGACTACTTGGTTAACTAAACAAATATAAATTAAACAAAATATACTTGGTAAATTTTGTTCCCAACTTTAAATCGAATCCCAACAGATGAAATGGTTTGTACTTCACTCGTTAAATAAAGTTCACGCATAGACCTTCATGTTAATATGAACTGACTAGTAAAGTTTATAAATAAAAAAGTATATATATATATATACTATCATTCACCATATTATATTATAGTTCACCATATTATAGTTCACCATATATATATGGTGAAATATAATATAAATATATAAATATATAAATATATATATATATATATATATATATATATATATCCAGTCTAAGTTACAATATTACACTTACTGTAGGCATTAAAAAGTGAGAACGTTTTTATAATAGAAACTTAATCTTTAATATTGTGTTGAGCTATACTACATAAAAACTGTTCAGTCTATTATTGGATAAATGCTATTAAAATATATTAAACATTACTATGATTTTATTAATTGATAACAAATTATAATTGAGAAAAATTGTTAAACTTTTTAGCAAGTCAAATATTGAAGTGTTATTATGTTTTGAAATTAAAAAAACGCACTTGTGTTTTTTTTTTACTTTAATATTTTGATTGATATATTTATTTTGTGTGAATAATTTTATAACAGTTTGGGTCTGAGTCCCCTTGTGTTTGTGACAACACTAAAACACGCCATACAAAATATGGCAAAAATAACAAGTAAAACGTACGTGAGCAATTAGAAGAATTTTAGGATAGTTATAATTCATGGGGCATTAATTTAATATGAATTAAATAAACACAAAATAGTTTGATGGTAAATGAGAATGTTTATTGCAAAAACCCTTAATTATCAATAATATTTAAAAATGTTTTAACTTACAATAACATATTTTAAAGAGATTTATTATGCATACTAAATAGCCCAGTCAATAAAGGTAAAAAAATGCCCTTTGTCGCAACTAATTAGGGGAAAGCTGAATTTTTGCAGGGTGTTAGTATATAAGGTAAACAATAAAAAATGACAAAGTCCCGACCCCCACCCCTCTTGCTTTCCCCCCAACCCCCTCCCAAACATCGAAAGAGCAGTACTTTGGTTAAATACTCATAGCTCGAAAACTAATAAAGTTACAGACGTGATTCTTTTTTTATATTACACCTAACAATATGGCAAACAAATTATGTATTTAAAATTTTTATGTGTATAACTTCGTTTAACCGTAATACTGATATACATGCAAAAAAATGCCTCTGCTAATTACAAAAACTTACTTAAACCAATTATATCATTTTATCCTTGCATTGTGGAAAGAAACGTCTTCAATAAAACTTGTAGATAATTTAATTAGCTTTAAAATGATGTATCTAATATTGCTTACCGTTGAAATTATGGCTACATAGAGAGCGATTAAACAGTAGCGGGTATAGCGCTGTGACGACCCCACGCTGCTCATAGCAGGGCCGCTGCCGCCGTTGACACTCGCCGCTGAGGGGCATAGTACTTGTATCTCGTATTTGTGTACTCGTATCCGTAGTCTTAAGTTATTTAGAGCAGCAATATAATAATTTTCACTTAAGGGTCCGTAAGAAAATAAAGATTTAGTTCACTTGTATCACTGATAAATAACCAAATTTCACTGTATAGGCTCTGTTGTTTAGTTTAAAAATCTTAGTTTTGTGATACAATAAATGCAAGATAGTATTTTCTATATATATCAAAACCAGTATAGTATTTTTATAGCTTCTTATTTCCATAAGAATGAAGGAGCTCCTAGTACCCATTTATTTAAGGTGCTCTCAGTTATTCCTCGGCCATGAGTTAGACCTCCTATTGTTTTTAAAGATTTCATCAATGATTGCTCTATACACTTCACTCCAATTGCCAGACCAGAACTCATCTTTTCTTCTAATAGTGAAGAGACCTTTTGTCACAAAGATATCGTACTCTTTCTTAGTCAGCTTTGATTTGAGTTTTCATGTGTATAACTTCGTTTAACCGTAATACTGATATACATGCAAAAAAATGCCTCTGCTAATTACAAAAACGTACTTTAACCAATTATATCATTTTATCCTTGCATTGTGGAAAGAAACGTCTTCAACAAAACTTATAGACAATTTAATTAGCTTCAATATGATGGGTCTAGTCAAGCTATTTAATGACGTAGTTGCTTTATAGAGAGCGATTAAACAGTAGCGGACACTGCACCGCCGGCGCGGCGCCGCTTCTAGCAGTGACTCGTCAGGCGCTTGGATGTCTCCATGCGTCGGACTGCATGTTGTAACTTGTTCGTAGACAGTCCTTAGTACGTATCTTGTTGTATACTGTTTCTGGAATTAAGACGAGATTCATAAATTACTTGCTAATTTCGATTTAATAAAGGTACATTCTACATGTAGGCGAAATTATACCAGACGTAGCAACATTAAAGCAGCATTAAAAGCGCAAAATGCAGAACCTTCTACACCGCAGCACTTTCTCAGAAAATTAGACAACACATTTGATTTCAATCATGATTGTTTGTTATGTGGAGAACGTGCGGTTTTTGACGCTAAACTTCCATATAAGTACCGAACCAGAATTCACGAGGTTCCAACTATTGAAATAAAGCAAATGCTCCTCAATGCTTGTGATGTTAGGAGTGATGATTGGGCCTGTAAAGTTAAGTCTAGGCTTTTAGATGTTATTGATTTAGTTGCCGCTGAAGCCGTTCCATGGGCAATGTTATAAGAACTTTTGTAAACCTAAAAGTAGTGAACAAAAGGTAGGACGGCCATTATCAGCAAAACTTGTAGATTTTTTCAAAGATAGGCTAGTTGTGCATAATTTATCTGGAAAGAAAAGTATTAAGGTATGTCACATACTAGTCACAAAGTTTTAGATTCTTGGTACAAAAACAGAGAAACCAGTTCTGAAGAAGAACGCAAAAGAATTGTTAGAACAGCAGTAGAAATTGTTAGGGAAGATGTCCAAAAAATGAATTATGACTGTGGAAAGTATTCAAGAGCGAAGGAAGTAAGTACCATACCAAATAATTTGATTCCTGAAACAATGGCACTATTTACGTCTACGGTGACCAAAAAACGAACTGAAAACTCGAGCTCTGACATAAGTAGAAAACGTGCTGTGATAAACCATTCAATAATGTCCGCTGTAAGACCAAAGTCCTTCCTATCGTCAATACAAACTTCTTTGTCTCTATATTTAAATAGAATATATGGGTCAAAAAATTTGATTGAGGTACTTTCTGCGCTGGGAGTATGTTCCTCATACTATGAAAGTGACAGATATATAAGGTCTTTAATCACGAATGGCCCATGGCCCCCCAGTCATAGAATCTGATTCCTTTACACAATACGTTTTCGACAACGCTGATGTTAACGTAAGATCGTTAGATGGCTTAAACACATTTAATGCGATGGGAGGAATTGCATGCATCACTCCATCGTCACATGTCTCTATCACTTCAGAAGTACCTAGATTAGTTGATGGACCATTTAAGATTGCAGAAGAAACCCGTAAACGGTCGTATATTAAGCGAAAAACCAGTGGCTTAGCTCGTATTGTTATGAAAGACTTCTCAGGTGCCATATCGTCGAGGAAAATAACTGCAAACACAGTATCCTTTATTCATACACTTAATCTGTTATGGGTCAGCGGATGTAACATCCAACCAGGCTGAAATGGTTTTATGAGTGTCTCAACTAGAAAATTAAAAGGGCAGGACACTTCATACATCATGGCTATTCCTTTTATAGACATTGATCCAAATAGCCCATCTTCAGTATATACAGCATTGTGTTTTGTAGCTGAACAGTGTAGCAAGAACAAGGAAACATACATTGTGACCTTTGACCAGCCACTATACTTAAAAGGGCAGGACACTTCATACATCATGGCTATTCCTTTTATAGACATTGATCCAATAACCCATCATCAGTATATACAGCATTGTGTTTTGTAGCTGAACAGTGTAGCAAGAACAAGGAAACATACATGTGACCTTTGACCAGCCACTATACTTAAAAGCAATGGAAATCGTTGCTGGCTCTGAAGATCAATCTGATTTGTCAAGGATTGTTGTAAGGTTGGGAGGTTTCCATTTGTTTATGTCGTACTTGGGATACATTGGTCGTATAATGGAAGGTAGTGGAATAGAGTCATTGTGGGAGACTGTCAATGGTAAGGCAACGGTGAAACTCATGCTTACTGGACATGCCTTCGCTAGAGCTGTGAGAGCATACATAATTAACCTATGCTGCTATTGTTGAACAAGTGACAGAAGATGAAGAGGTACGTTCAAGTGTGTTTTGTAACGAGGTTTAAACAGTTTATGACCAACTTTATCACTGTGATATCACTCAAGCAACTGCGTGTGATGATAAATCCATTCAATCAGCCTTGGCAAAGCTGACAGACCTCATCAATTTAAGAAGTCTGAGAGTAGAACATCAAAGGTCTGGCTAAATCTAATTCAGCAAATCGACCTAATGCTAAATTTTATTCTAGCAGAGAGAACGGGGAACTGGAAATTGCACCTAGACACTATCACTGATATGCTTCCTTACTTTCATGCTGCAGGACACATTCCTTATGCAAAATCTGCTCAGATGTATGTCCAAGAAATGAAGAAACTCAAACCAAAGCTGACTAAGAAAGAGTACGATATCTTTGTGACAAAAGGTCTCTTCACTATTAGAAGAAAAGATGAGTTCTGGTCTGGCAATTGGAGTGAAGTGTATAGAGCAATCATTGATGAAATCTTTAAAAACAATAGGAGGTCTAACTCATGGCCGAGGAATAACTGAGAGCACCTTAAATAAATGGGTACTAGGAGCTCCTTCATTCTTATGGAAATAAGAAGCTATAAAAATACTATACTGGTTTTGATATATATAGAAAATACTATCTTGCATTTATTGTATCACAAAACTAAGATTTTTAAACTAAACAACAGAGCCTATACAGTGAAATTTGGTTATTTATCAGTGATACAAGTGAACTAAATCTTTATTTTCTTATGGACCCTTAAGTGAAAATTATTATATTGCTGCTCTAAATAACTTAAGACTACGGATACGAGTACACAAATACGAGATACAAGTACTATGCCCCTCAGCGGCGAGTGTCAACGGCGGCAGCGGCCCTGCTATGAGCAGCGTGGGGTCGTCACAGCGCTATACCCGCTACTGTTTAATCGCTCTCTATGTAGCCATAATTTCAACGGTAAGCAATATTAGATACATCATTTTAAAGCTAATTAAATTATCTACAAGTTTTATTGAAGACGTTTCTTTCCACAATGCAAGGATAAAATGATATAATTGGTTAAAGTAAGTTTTTGTAATTAGCAGAGGCATTTTTTTGCATGTATATCAGTATTACGGTTAAACGAAGTTATACACATAAAAATTTTAAGTATATAATTTGTTTGCCATATTGTTAGGTGTAATATAAAAAAAGAATCACGTCTGTAACTTTATTAGTTTTCGAGCTATGAGTATTTAACCAAAGTACTGCTCTTGCGATGTTTGAGAGGGGGTTGGGGGGAAAGCAAGAGGGATGGGGGTCGGGACTTTGTCATTTTTTATTGTTTACCTTATATACTAACACCCTGCAAAAATTCAGCTTTCCCCTAATTAGTTGCGACACAAAACCTTCATTGACTGGGCTAAAACTGCAGCAGTAGCATCTGTTCTCATCTTAACATCAAGAACGGTATTATATTACGCAATTAGAAATAATGGAAATAATTTGTTTGTGTTGATATTAAGAACTCTATACTTTTATGAGTTTCATCTCTGAAATATCTCAATTGTGGTTTTCCACTAAATCACTACCATAACCATAAATTAATTCAACCTGACGGAAAAAAAACGAAACATAACCTAACCAAACCTAACATAACCCAACCAAACCTAACATAACCTAACCAAACCAAACATAACATAACCAAACCTAACATAACACAACCAAACCTAACATAACCTAACCAAACCAAACATAACCCAACCAAACCTAACATAACCCAACCAAACCAAACATAACCTAACCAAACCAAACATAACCCAACCAAACCTAACATAACCCAACCAAACCTAACATAACCCAACCAAACCTAACATAACCTAACCAAACCAAACATAACCCAACCAAACCTAACATAACCCAACCAAACCAAACATAACCTAACCAAACCAAACATAACCTAACCAAACCTAACATAACCCAACCAAACCTAACATAACCCAACCAAACCCAACATAACCTAACCAAACCAAACATAACCCAACCAAACCTAACATAACCCAACCAAACACAACCCAAAAAACCTAACATAACCTAACTAAACCTAACATAACCTAACTAAAGTAGTAGTAGTGAATTAACGGAAAAGGTACGTAGAAGTACTACAAAACTTTGTATAATGAGGGAAATGACTTTAAACATTAAATATGTGTGTACGTCTTTGTTCCGTCATCTACACTGCCAAAGTGCCCCAGACAGTTTCCCGTGATCTCATGTCTCATGTTTATCAACGTATTAAACATTATGTGGTTATCTCAGAGATAAATGTTCACCTAAGACAAACATGTAAATTGGTTGTAACTTAAGAGGACAATGAAATCAGATTCTTATTATTTTATGGTATGACATTTGAGCCAAAGGAACACTTTTTTACCTCTTAAAAAGGATTAATAATAATATTAGGAAATGTTTCTATACACCGTAGAATGGAACAATCTTCTTTGATTCAGTAACTCCAACAAGATTGTTTTAAAGATGTTAGTAAATCAACTTTCAGAAGTTCTAAATCCTGTTTAACGCATTTACCAAACGGGGAGGCTAAGCCCAAAAAGTTTGCCATAAGAAACTTTATGATTTATGGCTTTTATAGGTGCTGTAAGTCTTCACACAGGTCCGGGTACGCTTTTAAAACTATTTTCATCATTTCCAAGAACTTGAGCACTAAAAACCATTAAATATTAGAGAATAGTCTGTTTTAAATCCATTCATTATAGTTATGAAAAAAAATTCCTACAAAACTCAAACAATACATATTATAAAAGTCTTCAGTTACTATTGCACATACTAAAAATTTATCTACGAACTAATAAATATTATGCCATAAAAGGTATTTAACATACTTCAAACAAAATCAAAAACAATCTTAAACATTCATCTCAAATCAGGAAAAGGAAATTAAAATATCAAATTAAAAACTTTAGAATTATTCAATTTTAATATTACTTATTTTTTATTGTGTATTTTATTTTTATTTATAGATTTTTATTCTTTTCGTAAAAAAACATTGTTCAACCCTATGTGCGTGTTTTGTATCCCTTATAGGCTTATTTTGGGAATAAATATTATTATTAGAATGTTTGTGTTCAATTTTAAGTCAACATTAAGTCTAGAGTAAGTATCGTCATGGGTTTTTATTTAGGAACTTTCTAGTACATTAGTTCGGGCAAAAGTTCACTTTGCTCCACCACAATTATTTTATATTCTATGTTATGAACTATTTATGTCCTGAACACGAACAAACAAGCAATTTCAAAGCCCACTCTCGTCTATGACCTTGGAAAGGATGTTAATTATAAGGGGTAGCAGTGAAAAGTTTAGACAGATAAGAGCATCGCTCAGTTGTTCCTACTTGAGAAGGCTTTGAGGTTATTTGGGGCTTTGAATATTACGTAGTTATCTCAGAGATGAATGTTTACCTAAGACAAACATGTAAATTGGTTGTAACTTAGGTTTAAGGACAATTAAATCAGATTCTAATTATTTGTTAATATGACGTTTATAAATGGTTTTATAGAAAATTCGTTGTCAGAAGAAAGTGCAACGGCACTAGTGACGCAGTGCTGTAACCCAGCTATTTGGGGACTTCTTTTTTGTGAAATAAAAACTAGGATGATTTAATGTTAGCAAAGTGTCTATTTCTCAAGGCGCCAACAAGTTTTTATCTCTAAATTCATTGAACAAATAAATTGATGTAAAAGTAAATGTACATTAAATTAATTTTAATCTAACTCAACCATAAGTAAAATAAAATTTATTGCATAAACAATAACAAAAATTATTCTAAAAAACTAAGGCATTTTTTTACTTTTCATGTGGTTACAACAATAATTAATTCTTTCAGTTTTATTAGATATAAAGTTGTTCAAATTGGTAGTTAATTTAGGCTGTTGTTACAATTAAAAACTCATTATTTTAAATTACTTTAAAACTCCCAATTGAATAAATATTGTATTAAAAAGTTGAAAATGCATGACAAAAGTAATGTACAAGTGGACTAAAAGTTAACTTGGCCCAATCATCAGTCATTTCTTATAACAGCCCCCAACACCCACCCTCTTGTAATCTTATAAACTGGAGTAAACTTAAATAACTTCATTTTCCTTTAAACAACTTAGATTTCCTTTACTTGAGTGAATTAGTGAAAAAAAAAACAAGAGGATGTTCAGAATATCGATTTGTACCATACATTTTACATATTCAATATTTATTGTATTTAATTATTAAAAAGTATGGAGATTTTTGTCAATATGTTGTCCAAAATTTGTACAGCTTTATACTTTTATAATTCTACTAGTAACCTTCAACAATTTCATGATATAACTATCAAAAGACTTTAAAAAAGTATCATAATATGTATATTACATGTTAATAGATATAATAAGTTAAATGAAACACAAAAAAGCTTTTATATGCTTAAAAAAATACACAAATATCCTCTGTGAGTTTTCTAGTTCGGGGATATTAAAACCAACTTGACCAAAATTGATCGACATAATATTTACACTGATTGGATTAAAATTGTATTGATCTTGTATTAAGTTAAAGTTAACTTTTTGTGTATAGTATAAGAAAAAGACAAGAAGTTAAAATACATAAGATAAATTTGGTTTTTTGACAGCTACAAAAAGATCTCCTCAATTTACTTGTTACAGATGGACTATGTAGAGACAAGAGAGAAAAAAAGAGCCACATCCTTTATATAAATCCATTAGAATACAAATATTTTGACAATTTAATTATTAATTGTTGGGCGAGCCGGTGGCCGAGCGGTCTAAGGCGTCAGGACTTTAAGCGTTGGTTCGAATCCGGCCTGGACTGAAAGATTTATCAGTAATATTCACCTTGTACTGTACTGGTTCGCTTCCTTACTCTGTCTGAATAAGTTTCTCGTTCAGATCAATAGTCTATGAGGAACGGAAAGAGTAAGGTTAATAAGGAGATCGGCCTATCCATAGCAAAAAGAATTAATAGTAGAGTAACACAGGAAGTCTTCTATTGTGACATCACTAGAGTGATTCAATTAAGTTTTACTGCATTTTATAAATTAAAATATTACACCTAGAACCAAATGTGTAGAACCACAATGTGCACACGCTCTACAGCAGTATTTTATTGTGAGGAAATTACCTCAAAAATACTCTTAACAGATTTTTTTCTTTAAATGACAAATTTCATAATACTTTAAGAACAAACTCCTCTTTATTGTGTGAAAAAATTAGAAAATTGCACAGATTAAAATGAAAGTAGTTTTGAAATTTCTTTATAATATGGTAATTAAAAAAATTATATTAAAAAAGGAAAAAAACGAACGTTAAAATATTTTCTTTCCACGTACAAAAGTAAACCGTTGATCAACATTCAGGTGCAGTTTTCACATGACTGAGTTCGTTTTAAATTTTACAGACGAATTACGAATACGGGCGATTTTGCTCTGGTTTTACTCATTTAATCAGACTTATTTATCCAGACAGATCCGAGAATTTATTTTCAACTTGGTTGTAATTTACATTAAAATCATTCAACTGAAATACTGGATACAAGCAAACTGTTTTACTCTTCATACTAAAATATAGATGTCCTCGATTGTCTTACACAGTTAAAACAATACACAGTTAAATTAAAATGACAATAAACGAAGATGTTACCTGTTTCTAATGAAAAGTTTATTTTATTTATTTTTTTTTATTCACACTTCCAACACGGAAAAACAACACGAAGTTTAAATAATAAGATGTTAATGCTTTATAAAAAGATAGTTTTTAATGGTACCCTTATAAAAATGTTCAAGCTTATAAACTGGAAAATGAGCTACTACAAAAATAAATAGTAAAATAAATAGAAAACTCCCTTATCTACTATTAAGTCATACTATGATGAATGAATTACATGTTATAATGCTTTAATTAACTTAGTATTGTATATTTTATCCATGCAATCTCTTTTTCATCAATTCTATACAAACAAAAACATTTAAAACAATGTTTGGGACATTTTTACCTATACCATACCTTTTTTATGCATATTTTATTTAACTTATTTTTTTAGGTTAATCGTGCATATATATTAACGATTAGAATTCATATTAAAAACATTTTTTAGAAGAAGTTCTTTCTTCAATCAAGGCTTCATGATAATGATTATTAGAAAAATAAATGACAAAGTACAACAACATTTTGTATATGTGTAATTTAACAATTATTCATAAACATTTTAACTATAATTTACACAAATAAAAATTAATTGGAGAAGAGATATTTCAAATAAAGTTATACATTCTTATCTAACATAGAAAATCAATTGTTGGAAGAAATACATAATTTAATTAATCCTTAGTTTCTTTCCAAGTTCACTCGCTGAATAAACACAAGAAATTATAAATATCAATAATTTTTCTGCGAAAATTCTTAAAGTAATTACAGTTAAGTAAATTTGTATTACTATCGTAGAACTACACAGAGTAACTAAAAACTTGTGTGTACAAATGTAACTGTAAAAATAATACATAAAATATCATGTTATAAATTGTATACTTATGTTATTTACATTATTTTCCACTCTGGTTGTACAAAGTCACTTAAAGACGTTCCAGTTTAGGTTATTTACGTAATTGGTAGAATAAAAATTCCACCGAGATATTAGGGAAACCTAGGTGGAGCTAGGCAAAACTACGCAGACTTGTAATATTTGAAAAAAGTTAGGTAAAATTATTGTTTTCATTCAGCATGGAATGTTACGATAATGTCTTTAAATGATATGACATACCTAACAATATGGTAGACAATATGGTCTACCAAACCTAACATAACCTAACCAAATCTAACATAACCTAACCAAACCTAACATAACCTAACCAAAACTAACATACCCTAACCAAACCTAACATAACCTAACCAAAACTAACATACCCTAACCAAACCTAACATAACCTAACCAAAACTAACATACCCTAACCAAACCTAACATAACCTAACCAAACCTAACCTAACCTAACCTAACCAAATCTAACATAACCTAACCAAATCTAACATAACCTAACCAAAACTAACATACCCTAACATAACGTAATCAAAGTAGTGGTAGTGAATTAACGGAAATGATCCCAGCAATATCATTAGATAAACACATTAAATGACATAACTCTTTAATCATATCCCCAAAATGTTATTATACATTTAAAATAAAGTTGTTATGTGAATTTAATTACTATCCCTAATGTTATTTAAACTATATCTATTGTTATGTCATTTTGATGATTTTTACTGTAGACACACATTATTTAATTCAATATCCTCTTAAGAAAATACAAAATGGTGAAGATATCCTTGGGCTAGGAGTGTGGCAGAAATAATTATATATGAATTAGTTTCCATTTCAAATTGGTTTGCAAACAAAGAGAATTAGCATTTAGATTGAATCAACACTTCTTGTTCTTGAAAGACTATTATTTTTTCTGTGCATTAAAATGTAGTATGGAAATGTGAAAAATGTTGTGAATAGTCTTGTTTATTATATAGTCAATTAATATTAGATGTAGTTAATTCATTATAATCAAGTACATCACACACTATAGAAACTATATTGATATAAATTCAGTTATATTTTATCGAATTATTTCGGGACTTGTTATAGCACATTATATTCACCATTAAGACGTCGATCTCCAAGATATGGGCGAATATGAGGAGCAAATGACTGTGAGGAGTGTAAATGAACGAATGTAGTCATTGTTACTAACTAAGGTTGACTGTTCCTTAGAAAAGGCCATTTATTAATTAATAGCCCAATATCTAGGGTCACTCAGGAACCTACAGCTATACTTGGAATCCGGACCACTTCGTATTAGTCTGATTTTCAGCTAACTGACAAGCCTGACACTCAGTTCTCTGTCCTACAAACATCCAGAACCTGGCTACTATCCAACACGGACACTACAGACTTTTCTAGTATTGTCCATGTTGATGGCAACCATTGAGCATACACCCTGTCAGTGTTAAGATAAACGACAATAGGACCTGTCGCCTACAAACACCCAACACTTTGTGCCCAAGTAGCTGGGTTACAGCACTCCGCCACTAGATACGTACATATACCTAATATTTATAGGTACTTGTAGCTCTATTTTCTAACTAAAAAACAAAAAAACTTGCGTTTAAAGTAAAATACAAAACATTCCTTTTCATCCTGGGCCGAAAAACGTTCTACGTGAAAGGGATAACGATTAACGTAGTTATGAGTAATTTTATTGTAACAAAAACAAAAAATTGTTTATTGGATTCTAACAATGCTTCGATGTAGATAAGCTTATTAAATAAAGAGCAACATTTGCATTATGGGTTCAGAGTAGTTTACGAACCCTGTGGGAATAAGAAGGAAAACAACAAGTACATAATACAACAACCACGTTCTTGAAATGTCTTTTTCGAAGCGTTGACAGGAAGAAAACGGCATTGAAGACTTCTTTATATTTAAAATATATATGGGGATATGTCGGATTCAGTTTGCTATCAAAAGCAAAACTAAAGACGAGGTTATAATGAATTGGAGAACTTAAATTTGTCTCTCTTTCAAGTAAGAACAATATTATGTAAATAAACTTTAATTTGTTTATATTTTTACTATAAGAGTACTTTTTACTAAGGGGTTACTCAAATTAATAATACTATATCCATTTAAAATTTAAATTATTTAAAATATATACAAGGATTTGTGTTACTTATTTATATTTTAACACCGTAAAAAACTATGATGGATATTTTTTATCTCACAAAATATTAATTAAGGAAATACAATTACCAAATAGGAAATTCTGATTATCATATGGAGCTGTCTGCATTATATATAAATGTGAATATTAGGTTTTCCACGAAGGATAAAAACGGGCTATTTTAGGTAACTTAAAAAACGTCAATGTTCAGTTGAATTTTATTTATCTTTCAATGGAAATTAAAAGAGAGAACTTAATTTCCATTTAATTTACAACTTTATCAGATATTAGGGTGTACAAGTATAACAGTGATCCAGCAAAATTTAATTAGTTTTTCAACGCTTTTTCATCCTCCTTTACATTTGAGAAGTGTAGGCCTACTTTCCAAATATGAAAAAAATTTAATAATTTTAAGATACATTTTTTAACTTCAATTATTAACGTTTTATTAAATTGAAATAATACAAGAACTCATTTCATGATTGCTTGATAAATGTTCCGTATTTCAAAGAACACAATAAATATTTTGGAATTAGTTCTTCTTTTAAGTAAATTTCATATAAAATGTTTTTATTTTAATGGGATTAAAACTTACGAATTGCAAAGCTTAAAAACAATATTTTTTACATAGATGTTTTTGTTGTCTGAAAACTAATGTATTAAATAGTAAATCACGATTTCCTAGTTGAAAGATATTCACTTGTCAATTAAGAACGTATTGTATAATACTAGTAAGAAAATCTTATTTACAAAACTTAGTGACGATTATTGCTTAAGGGTATATAAAATATTCAGAATTGTTATTTATTGTTTCATATAATATATCATAAAATAAAACCTCAAAAAACAGAACTGTTTTCAATTTTTCAAATACAATATTTTAATTTGTAATTACAAATTAAGATATGCATTGATTGTAAATTGTACACAGAAGCAAACATGAAAAATTCGTTATGGTAACATTCTTTAAAACTTGCATTCGTAGATGACAGACGTCTCTGAATTCAAAGTGTAAATAGAATTCAGTCGGCATTAGTGACGCAGTGCTGTGATCCAGCTACTGGGGCAAAGTGTTGTGGAGATTATAGACGAAAGATTCTAAGCTCGGTCCTCATAATATTGAAACAGTGTCCGATTAATGGTTGTCATCACCGTGGACGCTAATAGAGAGGTGTAGTGGAGTGTATATATATGTTGGGTGGTATTCAGGGCCCGGATGTTGTGTAGAGAAGAGAACTGATGATCAGTTTTGTCAATTAGCTGATTATCAGTCCAATACTACGAGGTTTGGATTTCACATAAAGCTGTAGGTCCATTAGTTGCCTTCACTATTGGGTTATTAAAAAGTGGCACTTTCTAAGGAACAAACTACCTTAGTTAGTAACAATGACTACACTAGTTATCTAAACTCATCACACTCATTCAGCACCCACATTCAACCGTATATGTAACATGGGCGTTTCAATTAAAAATGAATAAAAGTAAAGTTTGGTAAATATGAATTTACCACTCAGTATCATGTTAATATTCTTTCATAAAACAAATATATGTCAAACTTACATTTTAAAACAGAAAAATTATAACAATATATTTTTTCTTTCATATTATGTACTGTTTTAACTTGCAAAAGGGAGTAAAAATATGTGCAGTGTTTATATAGAATAGCTTGAAGTGAAAACATATAACCATAAATAACAAACAAGAGACTTCGTGAATATGGAAAGATAACAACACGAAATGATTTGTTCCAAAAACAGAGAGTACGAAAAACAGTAATAGCTCTCTTACTTTAATATGTACTTGGGGTAAAGTTAACCAGTCATTAAAAAACGTTTAGGGCTGTTTTGTCTTCTTGTGATTGCAAAAGTTATGTTTATGTATTTTTCTTTCAAAATTAAAATATTTTCCTAATTTACACTACGTTTTTTCTAATACAAAATTTTCTGACAATTTTCTTTATTTGCAAAGTAAAAATAGTTTTAAATAATGTAAATTCTACATCATACAACATTTAAGTAATTGAATACACACAATTTATAATGATACATTAAAAAATGATATTAATAATAATCATTGTGAGTTCTAATATAGTCTTACGAGGTAAACAGAGAAACTTTGTTAACATAGAAGTGGAACTGAAGCCTCTTTGGACGATTAACTTCGTTATGTAGGATGAGTAAATACAAACTTTGAAATAGACGGGGGGGGGGGTTGACAAGTTAATTAAACTAAATAAGACGTCATATTACCAATAAAATTCATTAATAATTATAATAAAGTATATATTAAGAAAGTTTTGGATAGGCCAGAAAAATTGTATTTACTTAGTAGGCCTATTATACAGGGGTTTCAGAAAAAGGTGTTTAAAAATGTAGAATGTAATTTTTCACATAAAAATTAGCGAAAAAATTCATATAAATGTATTTTCTATCCTTAACCCTCCAATTTTCCAATCTAAATGTCTGTATTTATTTATAACTTAAATTTTCTTTTACTTGAGAATGTCTTGAGGTAAAGGTTTTGAAATAGATTTTGGTTAAACTTTCTAAAAGTAAAATATGAAACAATATCTTTACGCAGTTCGAAACTGTTATTCAAACCAAGATTCATAAAAAATGTAAAGTTACTTTTCTTTAGAAAGTTTTACTTTTTACAAACAAGGTTTTAGCATAAAATAATTTTATGGACAATGAATAGTAAGTTTTAGTGTTACAATAATGATACAATGTAAAAATAAACAAAGCTAAATAACAAGAAATACGATAGCTAAAACAAGAAAATCTAGATATAAAGGGATTAGATAAAAAGATACCCATTATATTTTATTTTCCTTTCAGCTATCATAAAAACTGGCATCTTTTGATTTAATTTGAAATTTATTTATATTACATAAAATAAAATAGGTATAAATTTAAGTAGTAAGCCCAATTATATGATTTTTAAAACTATTTTCAACTACTTCTCCAATATATTCTTCATTTTAAATACACACTTAACTTCCGATATGGTTCATAAAGTTCCTATTCCTTTATTTATCCTAAATATCAACGTTTTTCCTGGAATTGAATTTACTGCAGAAAATAGTTTAAGTCTTACCTAAATAGAAACGACTTAAGGGATCAAATAAAGCTTGACCATTTACCGGGAACGCCCTTCTACACCGAGCGGATATTGAAAAGGAAATATGAAACGATCCTGGAATTGTGAGAAGTCACGAAATACCAGCGGAGAGCTTTTATTGAATCGTTATTTGAGGGAGAATTAAAGACTAATGTTTAACACAGTATACTTTAAAAGAAGTATTAAAACACATTTGTACAGTAAAATATGATTACTAAAAATA
Organism: Stictocephala bisonia; assembly: GCA_035578905.1. Classification (NCBI taxonomy): domain Eukaryota; kingdom Metazoa; phylum Arthropoda; class Insecta; order Hemiptera; family Membracidae; genus Stictocephala; species Stictocephala bisonia. The sequence continues at coordinate 128,876 of JAQJVL010001762.1, read as the reverse complement.
TGATAGTTTAGTAATATATAATAAATGTAATATTTGATTGCCAGCAAGTTATTTTTGTAGTAATACTTATATATGTAATCAATATGTAGTTTTCAAATATTCACTCGGCTGGGATTTGATCAGTTGACGAGTGACGTCACGCTGTCACTATCAAACGTTGACGGATTAGTTTTACCAGGAAGCTGCCTTTTGACAGATCACAGGTGGTTCATTACAAATTTACAACATGTTAAAGTTTAAATATAACGTACACAAAAAATATGATCGCTCCACACACGACATTGTTACTTTTAACTGTAATAATATAAACGTGTAATCTGAAAGAATGCAAATAATAATTTGTTATCATTTTAAGTTATTTAATCCTACATGTGAAACATAAACACATTAGTTACTCAAATAGACAAAACAATTTTGTCAGTTCTGTACAATAAAAACATTTCAAATAGGTTTACGTTTACGCATGTTTTTTACCTTTGTAAGTATATACTGGGTGTCTTAAAAGTCCCACCCCCCTATTAACTTTCTTATGAATACAGATAAAGTGATTTACTTCTAGGAATGTTTATATGACCAACTAAGGAGTTTTTTTATGTATGCAAATTTTTTACACCCTCTCTCAAAAGGGGGTAGTTTGTAGGTAAGTCGAAATTTTTAAATAGGAACCCCTATCAAATGACACATAATTTTAAAGGTAATATTAAAGAAGAAGAATGGTGGAAATTAGAGGTCTCTAACATTAGTCTATCAAATTTGGTGGCAGTTTAAAGTTGGAATTATTTCATAAAACCCCCTCAGCTTATGTTACATTAAAAATTGTTGTAAGGCAGACAAAACATTCACCCACCAGTTAGTTTTGAGAACTGATGACATCTAATCGTAAAACAAGTTATTACAAGAATCAACAAACACCAAAAACCACAAATAACATAGCATTTATTTGGTTTTGGTTTGTCTGACCAAATTCCAGTAGGGCAACCTGGGAATACCAGTGGCTCCTTTCTTATCTCTTATTAGGTTACTAGTTAGTACGTGTAACACTTTCAGTTCAGTTACTGTGTTAAATTTCTTTTTATTCGTATTTAATAAAAATGGCTGGGTCAAATGAAGATAAAGTAGAGATGATATTGTTCTATGGGGAAGCTAGGAGAAATCTTCATGAAGCAGTTCGTTTATTTAATGCTGCCTATCTGGATAGACCAGTAGACAGGGCATACATTAGACGTTTAGTAAACAAATTCTCAACAAACTTTAGTGTCAAAGATGCACCACAATCAGGGCGCCCTGCCATTGCGACAGAAGAGATCCAAATTCAAGTTTTAGCAAATTATGCTGCAAATCCACATGAATCTCTGCGGTCCACTGCCCTTGATGTTAGAATTTCAAAAGATACTGTTCATAAAGTGTTAAAGCGTCAGAAGTTCCACCCGTACAAAGTGCAGTTAAATCAAGAATTAAATGAAGACGACCCTGACCGAAGACTTCAGTTTTGTGAGCAAATGTTGCAGAAGATTGAAGAGAATAATAATTTAATATCACATATATGTTTTAGTGATGAAGCATCATCCTCTTTGCATGGGACAGTCAATCGGCACAACTGCCGTTATTGGGCAAACAGTAACCCCCACTGGATGGTTGAGGCCCATCCGCAACAGCCACAAAAATTAAATGTATGGGCTGGAATTTTGGGAAACTCTGTTATTGGGCCATTCTTTATTGATGGTAATTTAACTGACGTTAAATACTTGGACATGTTACGGAACGGCATTGTCCCAGCAATAAATGAGGTAGTACAAGGTACTTAAGAGCCTGTATTTCAGCAAGGTGGTGCTCCTCCACATTACAATATGCTTGTCCGGACATTCCTAGACCAAACGTTTCCCGATAGATGGACAGGTCGTCGTGGAACTTTGGTAGAGTGGCCGGCATGTTCACCTGACCTTTCACCTCTGGATTTTTTCCTTTGGGGTTACCTCAAAAGTAAAGTTTACGACACAAATCCCGTAAACCTCGATGAATTAAGGACAAGAATCGAAGAGGCCTGCCACCTTATCACGCCTGAAATCTTACAAAATGTGAGACGTGGTTTTCAATCCAGGCTTTTTTACTGTCAAGAATTTCATGGCAGCCATTTCAAGTATCTCATCTGAGTGAAATTGAGGTGAGAGTTCAGCATTTTGACCATTTTTCCCGTTCTAAAATACTTAGGGGGTTTTATGAAATAATTCAAACTTTAAACTGCCACCAAATTTGATAGACTAATGTTAAAGACCTCTAATTTCCACCATTCTTCTTCTTTTAATATTACCTTTAAAATGATGTGTCATTTGATAGGGGTTCTTATTTAAAATTTTGACTTACCTACAAACTACCCCCTTTTGAGAGGGGGTGTAAAAAATTTGCATACATAAAAAAACTCCTTAGTTGGTCATATAAACATTCCTAGAAGTAAATCACTTTATCTGTATTCATAAGAAAGTTAATAGGGGAGGGGGTGGGCTTTTTAAGACACCCTGTATTTATATCATATTGAAGAGAACTCACTTACTGCATATATTATATGTAATGGTAGAAATGATAGTGATATTTTTCCAATAAAAATTTATAAAATTTTTTGTGGCCTTTCGAAAATAAAGTGTTCATCTTCAAAGTTGTTGGTTCCTTTGTTGATAAAAACATTGTTTTCGAAAGGCCTTAGAGAAATGTTATACATTTTTATTGGAGAAATGTGAGTATAATTTCTACTATTACATATATGTATATTAGTTTATTTGCATAGGTTAGTCTTGAATCTATACTAATGTTAGGAGGCAGAGAGGAGATTGAATGAAGTATATAATACATTTGGGTTGATTTAGAAGTCCTGTCAAATACAAGTGCTCGGATACATGCTTTTATTGTTTTAGATATATGCATGTTGGATTCAGTATGTCCAAAAGCCTTACTGGACACAAACTTATAAAAGGTCATAAAATAAGTGTAAAAAAGGCTTCTATAATTATTTTTTTACTTTCTCCCATACGCGTTAGCATAGAGAAAGTATTCTGATCGCCCAAAAAAAATTTTTTTAGAAGTTGCTCTAAAAATACATTTAAGCATAAACCCAAAAAAGTGGGCGTTTCGAAAAAATATTTTGTGTCTGTCAGTATGTGTGTCTGTCTGTTTGTATGTGCAGTTCACTGGTGACCAAACAGATGGATAAATTTTTAAGAAATTTGGTATGTAGGTGTATTTAGCCAATATATCCTGAGTATTTTTTAACTCTGTTTGAAATTTTAGTTTTTTTAATTTTTATGGGCAAAAAACATACAAAAATAGGATTTTCTCAAAAACGGCTCTGACGATTTTGATTAAATTTTCAAGAAATTGAAAATATTTTAGTAAAAACCGCATGTCTCTAACTTGACTAGTTTTTGAGGTATGAGAAAAAACATATTTGGGGATAAAACTGGTAATTTTCAGTTTTGAATTTTTAATGTTCAATATGGGGGAAAATTTGTACCAATTCTTTGGAACTATTTATTATGTTACTATAATAAATAATATAATAAAGGCTATGCCCCCTAATCCCCGTTGAAGGCTTCCCAAGTTGATCACGTGTTATACCAAAATTGTTAAAACTAAACGTCTCGTGTCAAGTTAAACCGTCCAAAGCTCTTTTATTCGTATAGTAAAAGCTCTGTTTCGCCACTATTAGATATTTATTATGTACCTCATTTTCTCGTATTTAAATGATTTCACAGTACGCATATAGAGTCTATAAAGATTATATTTAATAAGTTTCAAGAACCAAGTTTTTGAGAAACTGTAATCAATCATTTTTGGATTTTGTATATAAATATAAGATAGGGTTTTCTTCTGTTTAGATAACTTGTAAGATATGATACTAGTTAATAAAACGCCTTTAACTTTCCACTTCCTTTGTTTTAGTTTGACCACAGAAACCAATTTGGGTAACAATATGTTTGGAGTTACCCAAATCAAAATTACACTGGGCATGTAAATAATGTAGATACATATTCTACCACAAGAATGTTGGAAGGTTAGTATTGTGTTATCGCCACTTACTCTACTAATATAAATCTGATTTTAAGGATTTCTGCACTGTATTCACGATTAATTTCGAGTGATTTTAGACTTTGGTTTTAGGTTTTTCAATAAGCTCTGTCCTAGTTATCTGATCAACATTTCGTAAGCGGTTCGAATGTTGTAATAAAAATATTTCTCAGGTAAAAACACTTTATTTTACTTTCTTAAAAAACCTTATTCCAATATGCCAGCCTCCGTAAATGTTTCAGAGATGATATTTTCACAGCAAACCTTTAAAACCTCTTTGGTAACCTATAGAAAATCAAACGTTTGTGTGACATCCTGTATATACAGTAAAAAACGCTTCCTTGGTTTTAAAGCATTACAAATGGAATTCTAATATATAAAACATATTTACGATCTAAACGATTTCTCACCTATTTCAATTATTACTTTTTTTTAAATAACAGAACAGTTTCACGCCACAGTATTTAGCCAGTCGTAACGTAGCAAATATACATCATACGCCTAATCTATTACCTGGAAGGGGTTTCTGTGCACACCACTTGATCAATTCGTTAGTGCAATAATTAATGTGGCAGTGTCGGTTACGCACGTGGTTGAAGGATTGATTAACTAAGGGAATTCTGTTTATCAAGGTAGTATAATCAAACTGTTGAAGCGCCAGGTTGAGAACAATTTATATATACATATACATATATTTTTAGGATGTAATAAAATTGAAAACTGAGTACCCTTTAATGTTTTTTATTAAAATTGATTAAACACAACATGTTTCAACTTTATGGTCATTTTAGTTGAATGATGACTTTTGAACTTTGAAAAATGACTATAAAGTTAAAACATGTTGTGTTTAATCAATTTTAATAAAAAACGTTAAAGGGTACTCAGTTTTTAATTTTATTACATCCTAAAAATACGTAAGTAGCCCTCATTTTAACTTTATATACGTATATATACAGTACTGTGGTACTATACCACAGTACGTGTATGGGTGGGCGGGTGGGTCAGTACCACAGTACGTGTATGGGTGGGTCAATATCAGAGTACGTGTATGGGTGGGCAGGTGGGTCAGTACCACAGTACGTGTATAGGTGGGCGGGAGGGTCAGTACCACAGTACGTGTATGGGTAGGTGGGTGGGTCAGTATATATATGTATATAAAGTTAAAAATGAGGGCTACTTACGTATTTTTAGGATGTAATAAAATTAAAAACTGAGTACCCTTTAACATTTTTTATTAAAATTGATTAAACACAACATGTTTTAACTTTATGGTCATATATATACAGGGTGGAAACGCTTTCACAAATTCTGTATGACTGTACCAGTAAAATGGGGGGGGGGGGTTACAGATAACTTGAAATTTAAAAAAAAAATAACTGTGTTCTATATAGTATATATGTTATCAGAATAATTTACTCGAAACCATTAAATTGCTGAGTTAATTAGTAATATTATTCAAATTAGTTACTATGAAATTAAAATGGCCGCTACTCTGAAAAGGATAAACTTTTCGAAGTCCAGTTTAAGGCAACTAATATCTCCAGAATAGACCTTTCGTTTAATACCAAACTCAACCTAGACTTACATTGTAGATTTTCGTTCAACTCCTCGTGGGTCGTCCCCCTAAAAAGATGAAATGTCACTAATGACGTCAAAAGTAGTTTCTTTATATACATGATCATGTACAAGATTTCACTATTACAAGTGAATTCATAGAAAAGTTTGTAAAGTGTTTCCATATTTTTCCACCTTGTGTATTTTACTTATTTTAATCAAACTGCTTAGAATATATAACAGGGAATTTACTTAGAAATAACTCCATATATAATAAAGTGCAATTTTAATTTCTTAACTTCCAATGTACTGTAGAGATAGTAAATACACCTATACAATATGGGTCGGAGATAGTAAATAGAAGTTAATCTGGAGTTAATTGTACCCTTTTACAAACTTAAAAGTGATTTAAAAGAACATATGTAAACTATTAGGCAATGCTAATGTAAAAAAAAACTATATTATATAAACATACAAGTATATAATAACTATATAATATAAAAGTTAATATGCTAATAGTAACTTTATCAGGTGAATAAGAGATGAATAAGAAGTTAACACTAAAAATTGGCCTCTTAGACTTTTTAAAATACAAAATAGACTTGCCATATTATAAGCCGCAATAAAAAAGAAAAGCACTGATTAAGTTCGAGTGTTAGAAATAAAACATACCTCTAATAACACCTTTCACGACATACAGCTTTCTATCAGCTCTAGACGTGACGAATGCTACTGTCTGCACTAACACGAGCCTCAGGCAACCGAGACGACCGGCCGGCCGTCGCTCTGGTGCACATTAACGAGGATTTGTAACTAGCTATTTCAGAGTTATTTGATTGTATCGATTACATCTTTACACAAGGTCCAATACGATTTGTGACACAACATTGGTAATTACGAGAGTAAATATTTATTTACGACTCGTTAATGTCATCAAGTTTCCTGCTATTAATATTAAAAAAAATTACGTTGATCAAATAACTGGCATAAAATAACGTTTTTGAATGCGTACAAATATATTTACTACTATATTGATAATTGTCATATAAGATTCCACATAAATTATTTATTGTGATTTTGAGGGTTGAAGAGTGACCCCGCCATCTTTGTGTGTTTAATTTTTTATATTAAATTAATTACTGTAGTCACGCTACGTTATTATATAATGTTTTATTAGGCTCAAAAAAAGTTAATCACTATTAACTTTCTATCAACTTAGTTTTTTAAGTTTAGAAGCTTTGTAGTACAGTTTAAACTAACTATTTATAGCATACAGAAATAGCTAGAGTTATTACTAACCAGTTATTAAAAAACAAAAAACAAAACGAATCCTGATTAAGTGTGATGTATTTTAATGTATTCCCCCTGTGAATAGTTAAGAAAAATTCATATATTTAATATATAAATGAATTCATGTGTGATCCCTCTTAACGTAAAGTACAAAGACCAAGAGACAAAGCCTTTCTTAAGCTCCCTTTAAGCTCTCTTAACATCTGAGAGCTTTCTTTTAGTGGCCATTTTCGGATAATGTATTGGGCTTGTTCAAACAAAGACGAAGTGTGTCTGTTTCATTTTTTGTTCTTTTACTTTCCTAATATGATGTAATAAGAGATAAAGGGAATAAATTATTAAAACAATTAAATACTAATAAAATATTTATAATTATAATTTTTATTTAAAATAAAAATGAATAATTAAGATAACAATAATAATATAATAATGTTACAAAGATAAGATTAATATATTAATATTAGTTTTAAAGGTAATTTAGGTTCATTATTTTATAGGAATCCAAATGAACCTAATTTGGATAAGTCTGTTTCCTTCCAAATTTCCCAATTGAGATCGAGGATTTAAGGGAACAACCGTAAATAATTTATATTTAATGTATATCAGAAACAAGTTTTTTGTTGTTTTTTTTAGATACATTACATTATATAGCTGTAACGTTGTTTAGTTGTTAACAGAAAATTCTTACGATCAAACTAAATTTAAGAAAGCCAAAGTTCCCAGTTAAAGATATTTTAAAAATATTACGTTCATATGAAAATGGCATAAGATACAAAAATAATAAGATTGAGATTTAGTATCTTTCCAGCATAATGTATAAAAGGGTTTGACGACTGGTTATAAAAGTGCCTGGACTATGTGTGCGTATTTGAGAAAATAAATCGTAAGGACATTGTTCCTTACATGATGTTCTAGAAATATTTTCGCTAGTTAATACCACAGCATACGATATTACTGTTATTATTTGATAGTGTTCATTAAATGATTCAGGTTTTATATATATATATATATATATATATATATATATATACTATATTTTAAAACTATATAATGTACTTTTATAATACTAAACATCATAGAATAATAATATATTGTGAATTCCTTGAATCCTGATTTTTTAATGTCAGAAACGCTTCAGAATTACATGGGTCTACACTAGGGCTCCACTTCTGTACTGTTTCTTATCTATTCATTAGTAAGAGTCCTATCGCCAAGGAATGGGCTAATATGAGGAGCGAATTGATATGATGAGTGTAAATGAATGTAGTCATTGTTACTAACTGAGGTCGATTGTTCATTTGAAAGAGCAATTTATTAATGGTCCAACACCCAGGGTAACTAAGGAACCTACAGATTTACAGATGTTCTATTCCCTACACAACCTCTGGACCCTCACCCAACACGGACACACCAGAAGTCTCTAGTAGTATACATGTAGATGGGGACCATTGAGCAGACACCGTGTCGGTATTAAAAGGACCGAGCATTGAACCTATCTCCTTAAATTTTCAGAATACCTTGTCCCCAAGTGGCTGGGTTACAACACTGCACCACTAGTGCAGACAATTATAATAATTAGTGTATTACGTGTTAATATATGCTGGTAGCAATGTGGGATGACCCACCCACCCACTCATCTAGAAACACATAGAGACGCGATGTCCTATTAGTCTATATTTTTCTAATATAACAACGGATAATTAAAGACACAACATTTAGGATAGGATGAAAAATTTATCTCTTTATATATAAAATCTTTGCTCAATTTTCTGGAAACTATCCAATGAAGATAATAATTAAAATGCAGAATATATACGTGAAGATCATTATAGTTTACAGAATGGGTTCTATAATTAAAATACCAGTGATAAAAGTAATAAAAATTAAAGAATATTATTTGTTCGAAATATTGATAAAATTCTTCTGAAAAAATAGAAACTTCCCTCATTATATAATCCGTATTTATTGTTATTACAACGAACATCTTTAACAGCCAGTTCATCTGCCCCTCCCCCCTAAATAACAATTAATATTGTAATCCCCCTCTGTGAAGCAATTTCACTCTTAAGAATCTCCCCTTTTCATCACGCTATTTCCACTCAGCTCAGCAATTCTATTCACGTCCAATATCGGACTTCCACATATAAGAAACACCACAACTTGTTTCTGATCATCTCCTTATTTATTAAAAACATTATACACCCTCAAACCTGTTCACCATATTTAAACTGATACGACTTGAATCGCTTTATTCTCGATCAAATTGTGTATTTGTTTAATTTAACTTTAAAATATTGTCATATGCTGTATGTTAGCGAAAAACAAATATAATAATTTTCAGAAAGTTCCGAATTCTTCTCAAAATACCAGATAAGATGATTTATTTGAATGTATATTGTAAGACATGAAACCGTCCTGACCGCCTGATACTACATATTTAATGTGTGTACATGGGTTGGAGTGGAGGGAGGCAGGAAATTATATCACGATTACTGTTTATTCTAAAGTCAATGGGTTTTCTCGCACACATTTTTGATCCTCCCATCCACCCATAAATGGATGTTGAGTTTTTTAGTTTAGTTTTTGTTTTGGTTTAATTTTTTTGTTGAATTTTAGTCATTTAAAAGCCTCTTGCTTGCGTAGTGGTTAGCATTTCTGCTTCCAAAGGAGAGGTTCACAGGTTTAAATCCCGGGAGGTCCACTTCTGTTAAGTTAAAAAACTTGACAGAAGTCATTTCGTTCAGTAGCTTGTATGACTTTATCTTAATTATAACTTAAAAATCATTATTTTTTTTATTTTACCAGGTTATATAAGTGATGTTAATGTTTTATTGACACTTTACCTGAGGAACTTCAAAATTCGCCACTAGTGACCGGGTAGGCAGGCTGTATGCAAGGACGGGATCTCCCTGCTGTCAACCATCAAAGGAACAGCCATGCTCGATATCTTCTTGACGCCGTTATCTTCCGATAACATCGAAAACCTTCCGGTAAAGGTCACTTGTAGAACAATTGTTAGTTTTGTGATTCGTATGAAAATAAATGTTTCCAAATAATTGGCACAGACTTTCCCAACTAAACACTAAAAAATCAAAACTTTGAAAATTACCAGTTTGATTCCCAAATATGTTTGTTGCCATAATTCAAACACTAGTCAAGTTAGAAACATTTGGTTTTAACTAAAATATTTTAAATTGCAATTCATATTTTTCCTGAAATGAGAAAATTCAATTTTCGAATGTTTTTGTCCATAAAAATAAAAAAACTAAAATTTAAAAAAGTGAAAAAATGGTCTTGAGATATTGGCTAAATACACCTATATATCAAATGTCATAATATTTTTTATTTCCGTTTGGTCTCCAGCAAACTGTACGTACACACAGACAGACACGCATACTAACAGACAGCAAAATCTTTTTAGAAAAAAAACTTGTTAGGTTCAGGAGACCCTAAAATGGATTTTTAGACCAACTTGTAAACAAGTTTTTTTGACAATCGCAATACTTTCTCTATGCTATGGGAGAAAGTAAAATGAGTTTTGATAAGTGGGAGACACATTTTTTGGATCAACAGGAAATTATTTATTATAACTAATATTAATAAATATTTATTGATTCTGTGTATTTTTATTTATTTACTACATTGGTTATTTAGAGTATTTTTATAGTATTGGACATACACTATTGTGTCTAAAACCTCTTTAGTTAACATGTAACAATGGGCACCTTACAGTCCATTGTTAAGTTTAGAATTAATCCTGACATTAGTGATCTTTGAACGTAGACTAATGACGTCACGCTATTGTTGTATTGTAAGTAACGAGTTGGCTACCAAACCGTGGTTGTAAGGCTAAAGATTAAAATATTAAATAATTAATGAAATATTCTATAAACCCCAGATAACTGTTAGAACATATAAGTAACATTAAACTATTGTAAACCATATTTCAATATATTTTAAACTGTCATTATATGTTGAACTAGTTTATTATACATCATGTTATTTAACGATTTTCTAATATTTAGATTTTTTTATAATCGTCGTGTTTTTTATTTTCTTAAATATATCTTTTATTCATTAAAAATCAACATTATTAAATAACCCAATAGTCAAAACTATGTGATTTAAAAGCTGTTATCTATATATAAAAGCCAAATACCACTGACTGACTGACTCACTCACTTATCACGAAACCTAAAAACCACCTAAACGATTTATACGCAATTTTAAAGGGAGTTTGCTTTTGTATTTGGTGTTGTATTGTATTTGGTATTGTATTGTATTTGGTATTGTATTGTATTTGGTATTGTATTGTATTTGGTATTGTATTGTATTTGGTATTGTAATTGGTCGGTAGCGTAGTTGGTTCAATCCCAGCTTCATGTGCTAAAGGTTCTCAGTTCGATCCCAATCAGAGTCATAATACATTTTGAGAAGGATCAGCTGAAAACCACCGGCTGTTCATTTGTCATTGGACTATTAATTAATGACACTTTCTAAGGAATAGTCGGCCTTAGTTTGTAACAATGACTACATTCGCTCATCTACACTCAGCACACTCATTCGAAATAATTCGAAATTCGCCCATATCTTGACGATCGGCGTCTTATGAATAAAAAATAAAAAAATAAAAAATAAATAAAAGTATCGAAGGGACCCACTAAGAAAGGACTTTTAAAAACTCCATTCCTAAGGGGTACAAATAGCCTCTCGAAATTTTCCCTTTTCCTTAAGAATAACATCGAGTTGATTTTATTAAATCATTAACAGCTGTTTTGTAAATGAATAAACCTGTTTATTTGTATGTTTGACATTATCCTATTGATGCATTCAGAGTTTAATCTTTAGCTGTTAAACAAAAACAAATTAAATGAGCACGTTTTAAATAGGCTAAGTAATACCATTGAGTATTTATACTAATAAATTGCTAGCAACACAGGTAATGTGTGGGAGATGGTGTAAATAAATTTAATACTGTAATTTTAAGTAATACAGTTAATCTCCTATTATTTGTTGTAAAAAGTCACATGCCGAGGTGTATCTAGTGCAGCGAGATTTGGAGTTGGCGAGCGAAGTGTGCAGGGGTGTCCCCTAGTCAGAGGATAAAAACTAAATTAAGTCGTTCTTTGTGGCATATTTTTTTAGAAACTTTATTACCCCAATAGGTATTTACATTTCGAAACAATCATGAGTGAAGGTAAAGACAATTTTAGAGCTGTCTATAATGTAATAACTGGCTTTATGTTTATGTAAAATATTGTAAAAGACTACTATTAAATATATACAGCTTAACATTATTTTTATTCTTCTATTTTAAAGGAGATTATTTAGAATAGAAGACTTATTATCTTTGATAAGAAAACACATAGAATATTCCACAGTACCATGTATTTCGGGATTATTACCGTTCTGATCATAATACAAATACAAAAATCATCCCTATTTAAGGTAAAAGGTAAACAAATAATTATTAGGATTAACATCGCCAAAATTAAACATTCTATTATAAGGAAACAATCCAATTAGAAACATTAAATAAATTTCTGCAACTCAAAATCAAAATTAATTTCACGATGCCATTTTGCCCCCGTCCTCATACACATACAATGGCATTGACCCACCCGCCTGCCCATACACCTCCAGTGGTATTGCCCCACCCATACAGTAGGATTCACCCACCCATACAAGTACAGTGATATTGAACCACCCGCTCGCCCATATATTTACAGTATGGATTTGTTCGATAGCTTAATCGAACAAATAATCGGTTTGGGGAAGTTTATTGACATATATATTACTTATATTATTATTTAGTTTATATAATTATTGTAAGATAATTGATTCTCTTTGACTTTTATTATTTCTCCAAAAGTTTATTAAATTTGTTTTCCACATATGTCTAAAGCAAATAAAATAAGTGATTTAAAGACCTATAGATAAAAGTTTGCTTTAGAAAAAATTAAGAAAAATATTTATCGTCTTATGTTTGTTGCTAAACCAGATAAGCAATCTATAAACTGCCCTTCCACCAATCCTCGCCAGTTATCTTAATGCAATCTGCTTCTCAACCCTCGCTTTCATCAAGGCCAAAGTCAACTCTTGCTTTCATCAAGCACAAAGTCACCAAACTTGGCGACACACGATGGTTTATTTTTTTATCGTGTAACAAGAGAATCTCAAGATCACGCACGACCTTTTTGTAATGTCAGAATGAAATTACCTTCCTCTAATACTTTCAAAATGTACAGGTTTGCATAAATAAGGTATGAATAAATCGCTTAGTTGCCCTGAGTATGTGGCTATTAATAAATGGCTCTTTCTGAGCTAAGTCGAACTCAGTTAGTATCAATGACATCACTCGTCCATCTGCAATCATCAATCATTCAACCTCTCATATACGCGCATAGGTGTCTTACTAATGAAATATTACACTAAAAATAAATAATTTATACCTATACTAAATATTATTTTGCAAATTAATTTATAATTCTATTAATGAAGATGAAAACATACAACTATATTATACATCTTTATTCAATATAAAAGAATACATACCTATGATATTATTTGTTGCCTTCTAAACAACATTGAGGTATTTCTTAGTGTCTAAGCCGATAGTAAAATAAAACACAAAATATTGACGAATAGTCATAGGATATTTTACCAATAAATATTTTAAAATATTTTATTGTTATAAAATATTAATTAATTAAATATAAACTAAGTTATTGAATACTAAACTGCTTAATTATATAAAGTAGTAACTGAAAACTTATTACAATTTTGAAATTCGTTTGTTTAATATAACTTACTTTTCTATTTTATAAAAAAATCAATATTATAGTAACCATTCGCAAATTGAGTAAATATTTTTAAATTTAAATTTACTTTTTACACAAAGTAAAATTACCAATATCATAATAAATACATTTTATCGTATTTTAAATGTACTGTATAATTGAAATAATTTGATACAGTTTTAATTGATAACTTTAATACAACAAATTAAAGTTGTTAGTTTATACAAATGAATACAACTTTGATTTTTAAACGGTGTTAAAAAAACATCATTACGAGCTTGGAAGTTAATAGTTTTGCCATTATATTTGAGGAATGATAGATAGTATAGAGGGTGGAAAAATATGGGAGCGCTTTCACAACAGCGTTATACTTTTCCATACATAATTTGTTAATTTAATTTTTTTTAATAATTGTGTTCCATAAAGTATAATTTTTGATCAGAATAATTTACTTAAAACTGTTAAAGAAATTATTCTGCTCAAATTAGTTACTTTGAAATTCAAATGACTGCTACTCTGGAAAGGATAAACCTTTTGAAGTCCGGTTTGTGGCAATTAATTCTTCTTGAATAGATCTTTCTTTTGATACCAAACCCGACCTAGGCTTATGTTGAAAATTTTCGTTCATCGTGGGCCACTTCCCTGAAAAAGTAGAAATGTCACTAATTGAGTCAAAAAGTATGTTCTTTGTAACCATGATCATGTAAAAGATTTCACTTTTACAAATGAATTCATACAAAAGTCGTAAAAGGATTTCCATGTTTTTTTTCCACTCTGTATGTATTAAAACTAATGTCATGTTATTTTTTTGTAATATTAACTCTGAGGTAGAAAGAAAAATCTGGTTTATAAAATAATTGCAGTCAAGTGGGACGCTCTCAAATTAAAATATACAGTTACCAAGAAACAAAGACATTCTTAAGCTTCCCTAATGACTGGGGAAACCCTTTTACTGAACTCTTGCCAATGTTTTTGTTGTTTGCAACAATATTCGTAGTCGGCATATTTCTTCGTATTTTTATTATTTTCCATAAACCACAGTCTTCAGATAAGTAGATCACATTTTGTTAAATTGCCTAAACTTAGTTATCGTAATATATTATTACACTCAACATGTCCCAATTGTCATAAAGAAATAAATTTATTATTAACAACGCCACTTTGCAGCCAAGCCAGTTACAAAGTGGCTTAAAGTTTGAAACTTAAAAAAAAACAACTCAATATCACACACATTAAAACATTACTATTTCATACTCGACAAACTTTAATTATTAAATAATAATAAGAAAAATAGAATAAATAGTCAATATTCCCCATAACAATTTTGCCATAAATGAATATAATATAATATGAAGTAATAAATAACAACACACAATTAACAAAAACAATAAATTAGTAGTAATAAACCACGTAATTAAAAGTGTGTAACATTTTCAATAGTAATTAAATCTACTAAAGTGGCAATGAAACTTATATTTAAACAAATTAAAAATTACTAATAAAAATCTACGTTATTAAAATTTAAATAATACTCGTACAATATTCTGCTACTTATAACACAAATTTGTGTTGAAAAAAGTAGTAGAGAACAAATCAATGTCACAAGAATTACATTGGGAAACTGTAAAATTTAACTTTAATATAAGTCTAGCATCATCCCTTAGCTCCCCCCACCATTTTATGAAGGCGAAAAAAACTGCTAATAATGTCACGTCAGTATGATAGCAAAAATATTTCTATTAAAAGTAGAGAAAACTGAAAATAACTAAACTCAGTACATAATCCAATTTCAATTTACTACATTACTTAAAGTAATTCTGTATACGACAATTAATTAATTAAGTAATTGGAAAGAAAATGGTGTTAAACAAGGCACATTTAATTTTAGTTATTCATCAATATTTCATTTCAGTTCTTTGTTTTGCTGGTAGTAGCAATTTTTCTGCCCTTGCGGTCTTTAACCAATCAATTTTCATTGCAGGAATTTGACTTTTATTGAAACATTAACAACAACAATTTTAATAGAAAAATTATTATTTTAAGTATAATCCTGTAATTAATTTTGCAATATCATATTAAAGTATATTTTTAAAGTTGGCATAGTTAAAATTATATGACATATTTTGTCACCTATAACACTAACAGGAAAATAAAATTTAAAACTTAATATAGTATCTTGAATTTACATTACGTGGTAAACGAATTGTAGGCAGAAAATGTTAAAATAAATTGAAAGGCAAAAATATTAGGAAGGTAAAAATATGCTTCATTACAACAAGACAAATAACTTTTGCTTTATAGGAAAATATAATCTTTTAAAGTTTTATCAAGTGAATTTCCTTTGAATGAATTAAAACCTCTAAGATCATTAAATTGTGAGCCAAAATAGTAGGTTAAGAAGTTCTGGTAAGCATATAAAAGTCTTTTAGATCCGTCTCATGTAATTTTTGTATGTTTTTTCTTATTTAAAAATGGTCTTGGGTCCGATTAATTTTAGGAGGGTAAATACGTAATTATCATTGTCACATACAACAATAGCATTCATAATAATAAAAGATTATTGATATATTCATATATGTATGTGTATGGGTGGGTGGGTCATTACCACTGTACGTGTATAGTGGGTAGGTCAATACTACTGTACGTGTATGGGTGGGCAGGTGGGTTAATACCACTGTACGTGTATGGTGGGTAGATCAATACCACTGTACGTGTATGGTGGGTAGGTCAATACTACTGTACGTGTATGGGTGGGTGGGTCAATACCACTGTACGTGTATGGTGGGTAGGTCAATGCTACTGTACGTGTATGGCTGCGTGGGTCAATACCACTGTACGTGTATGGTGGGTAGGTCAATACTACTGTACGTGTACGGGTGGGCAGGTGGGTTAATACCACTGTCCGTGTATGGTGGTTAGATCAATACCACTGTACGTGTATGGTGGGTAGGTCTATACTACTGTACGTGTATGGGTGGGTGGGTCAATAACACTGTACGTGTATGGTGGGTAGGTCAATACTGCTGTACGTGTATGGGTGGGTGGGTCAATACCACTGTACGTGTGTGGTGGGTAGGTCAATACTACTGTTCGTGTATGGGTGGGCAGGTGGGTTAATACCACTGTACGTGTATGCTGGGTAGATCAATACCACTGTACGTTGTACGTGTATGGTGGGTAGATCAATACCACTGTACGTGTATGGTGGGTAGATCAATACCACTGTACGTGTATGGTGGGTAGATCAGTACCACCACTGTACGTGTATGGTGGGTAGGTCAATAATTCTGTATGTGTATGGTGGGTAGATCAATAACGCTCTACGTGTATGGTGGGTAGGTCAATAACTCTGTACGTGTATGGTGGGTAGGTCAGTACCTTTGCACGTGTATGGTGGGTAGGTCAATACAACTGTACGTGTATGGTGAGTAGGTCAATACCACTGTAGGTGTATGGTGGGTAGGTTAATACCACTGCACGTGTATGGTGGGTACAATTCAACTGTACGTGTATGGTGGGTGGGTCAATACCACTGTACGTGTATGGTGGGTAGGTCAATGCTACTGTACGTGTATGGCTGCGTGGGTCAATACCACTGTACGTGTATGGTGGGTAGGTCAATACTACTTTACGTGTATGGGTGGGCAGGTGGGTTAATACCACTGTCCGTGTATGGTGGTTAGATCAATACCACTGTACGTGTATGGTGGGTAGATCAATACCACTGTACGTGTATGGTAGGTAAGTCAGTACTACTGTACGTGTATGGTGGGTAGGTCAATACCACTGTACGTGTATGGTGCGTAGGTCAATACCACTGTACATGTATGGTGGGTATATCAATACCACTGTACGTGTATGGTGGGTAGGTCAATACCACTGTACGTGTATGATGGGTAGGTCAATACCACTGTACGTGTATGATGGGTAGGTCAATATCACTCTACGTGTATGGTTGGTAGGTCAATATCTCTGTACGTGTATGGTGGGTATGTAGGTAATAACTACCCATTCAACATGTCAAAAATTGATTGTCACTTTGTCGAACTTTTTCTGGCTAGTGATTTATAGCAAAATATCCAATGGCCATAAGCTTAATTAAAATTAATCTCTCTTTACTTATACTGTCTCCGTTTACTTAAGAAAATAATAGTAGATGTTAATATCAACCATACACAACATTCAGGAATATAGTTGTTTTAATCTGTTCACGACAAAAGAAACAATTTATCTTTAGTCAAATCTTGATTGATTGCACATTGTACCAAAACGAGTAACCTTTCATTGTTGTACTGAAATTTTCCAGCCCCCCCAACCCCCCTCTAGTACGACTCCTATCGTTGTATTTCATTCTTGTAAGATATGTCACATTTTAAGTACAAATTTGATACAAATACAAATTTTCCATATATTATAGTCCCTCTTCTAAGGATTAATCTAACAATTTGTCTTCCACTTTGACGCGTTGACATTATATTCTAACAAATGGCGTCTTAAGTGTAGTTCCTGGAATGCCAAATACTTCTAAGGTAAATTAATCTACTATTTAAAATATTTATGAACATAAATATATTTACAGTTAACTGAAAATAGAAATGAATAAAAGAACTAAAAGGGAAAAAAACTACGTGCCAGTTAGAAAAAAAAGATTCACCAGTAAATCAAAGAATCATTTTCTTTCAAACGGAAAGTATATGTCATTTTCAAAATACTGAAATTTTATATTTATTACATTACATTTGTGTTAAAATTTACAATTGTGACCTGCGTGTTATATTTAGTGCGTATGAGGGTTTCAGCAGTCGAGGGGAAACGCTTCACCACCGTAACTAACGTCCATATTCAAGCTATGGTCCGCGTTCAACTTACGAAGAGCTGTTTACTTTTACAAAATAACTGCGATGAACTGTGAATAGTTGAAGAAGTTTATTTCATTGTTATTATTGTTTAAATTATTATTAATTATGTTATTGTTATGATAAATTATTATTTGAACTATAAAAACTTGAATCGTTTAAAGTAATTAAAAATTTGATTCAATAGTATTAACGAAACTAACTGCTGCCGATGACGTAATGGGTAGGACTTTCTTCTGCGCTACCAGCACATGGTTTACCGTCAGCCTAGTTGCCATAATACTTTTTAAATGGTACGACTCAGTGGGGGAAGAGTAGTTGTCTATCTCACTTCCACCACTTAGTGCATATCTCTTGCACCGGTGTTTTCAGTACACTTTCTAAGCAGCTAATCTACAAGACTTAAATCAGATAGTAAGCTTGCAAGACAGAATTGAACTTCGAACTATAGGATGGAGACTTGCAGTAAACACTGCTTGGCTTTGTGTGTATTACCTTGATATATATGGGAGGATGGCACACACTTACATGTGGGTTAATTAACATGACCCACTTGGCTTACACTTTGAATATTAGGCCTACCCCATGTAAGACATTTGAGCTTTACGTAAGTTTCAATGAAACTGTTAATATAGATGAACATAAACCGTTTTGACAGAGAAACAAATTAAAAAAAAAATTAGTTAAAGTAATACCGATAAAAATATTGAAATAATACAAAAATCTCTATTTATTGTATTTTAAATAAAACTTATATGTATCTCACTCAATGCTAAAGCACAAAAGTACAGAAAAGTAATTTTGTCCTGGATAATTTCCTGTGGGACAAAACTTGGAGTGTGTCATGGAAGTCTGGTTGAGAGCAGTCTCTCCCAGTCCGAATAAAACAACTCTTACATTACACATAGGTAAAAGTAAATTTGTTAACAATAAACTTTACACATTTTAACCAACAATCAATTCTAAATTTCTTACTTTTAAATAATATGAGAAGACAATAAACTATAATAATACATATAAATATTTCTTAATCTACTTTTATTAACTGGACAGCAAATGAAAACATAATAATTGAAAAAAATTATTATAAAAATAAAATACTAAAAGACATACACAAGGAAATAGAACGGAACATCATACTTTAGACATGTAATGATAATGTTTGGTAATGGACTAACTAAGCAAAGCACAACAAGATTTCAAATTGGCTAAAATAAGAATAGGAAGATACAAAAGAACCTAATTTAACCAATGTAAACTTAATCAATAAAAGGAACACATTACCAAAAAAACCACCATATAAGATTCACTCCAAAGATACATTAAGGGACCTTTTCCATTAATTCACTACCAC
This sequence comes from Stictocephala bisonia, assembly GCA_035578905.1. NCBI lineage: Eukaryota > Metazoa > Arthropoda > Insecta > Hemiptera > Membracidae > Stictocephala > Stictocephala bisonia. The sequence goes on along the minus strand of JAQJVL010001762.1, from coordinate 108,966 downwards.
TACTTTATCCGTTACTTCACTATATCTACTGTGTTTATCACATTTACTGTTATTTTAGGTTAGTTTAAGTCATGTTAGGGTAGGTTAGGTGGCTACTAAAGTTGATAACACGCTGGTAAATCCAATGTTTGACTTACCGCTGAAA
>JAQJVL010001762.1:26677-108721 GCA_035578905.1 Stictocephala bisonia | reverse complement strand
CAAAAAAGGCATTGCCCCACCGCCTGCCCATACACCTCCAGTGGTATTGCCCCACCCATACAGTAGGTTTTCACCCACCCATACAAGTACAGTGATATTGAAACCACCCGCTCGCCCATACATGTACAGTATGTATTTGTTCGATAGCTCAATCGAACAAATAATCGGTTTGGGGAAGTTTACTGACATATATATTGCTTATATTATTATTTAGTTTATATAATTATCTTAAGATATTCATTCTCATTGACTTTTATTATTTCTCCAAAAGTTTATTCAATTATTTTCCTCATATGTCTAAAGCAAATAAAATAAGTGATTTAAAGACCTATAGATAAAAGTTTGCTTTAGAAAAAAATTAAGAAAAATATTTATCGTCTTATGTTTGTTGCTAAACCAGATAAGCAATCTGTAAACTGCCCTTCCACCAATCCTCGCCAGTTATCTTAATGCAATCTGCTTCTCAACCCTCGCTTTCATCAAGCCCAAAGTCAACTCTTGCTTTCATCAAGCACAAAGTCACCAAACTTGGCGACACACGATTGGTTTATTTTTTTATCGTGTAACAAGAGAATCTCAAGATCACGCACGACCTTTTTGTAATGTCAGAATGAAATTACCTTCCTCTAATACTTTCAAAAGGTACAGGTTTGCATAAATAAAATATGAATACATCGCTGAATTGCCCTGAATATTATTAATGGCTCTTTCTGAGCTAAGTCGAACTCAGTTAGTATCAATGACTACACTCGTTCATCTACAATCATCACTCATTCAACCTCTCATATACGCGCATAGGTGTCTTGTTAATGAAATATTACACTAAAAATAAATAATTTATACCTATACTAAATATTATTTTACAAATTAATTTATAATTCTGTTAATGAAGATGAAAACCTACACCTATATTATATATCTTTATTCAATATAAAATAATACATACCTATGATATTTTTTGTTGCCTTCTGAACAACCTTGATGTATTTCTTAGTGCCAAACCGAAAGTAAAATAAAAACACAAAATATTGCGAATTGTCATGGATATTTTAACATAAATTTTTTAAAAAATATTTATTGGAAAAAAAATTTTAAATTTAAATTAAAATATAAACTGAGTTTTTAAATACTAAATGCTTAATTTTATAAGTGTAACTTGAAAACTTTTTAAAAAAATTTTGAAATTCGTTTGTTTAATAAATTTATTTTTCTTTTTTTATAAAAAAAATCAATATTATAGTAACCATTCGCAAATTGATAAATTTTTTAAAAATTTAAATTTTTTTTTACAAAAAATTTAAAAATTCCAATAAAAAAAAATTTATCGTTTTTTAAATTACTGTATAATTGAAATAATTTGATACAGTTTTAATTGTAATTTTAATAAACAAATTAAAGTTTTTAGTTTTACAAATGAATAAACTTTGATTTTTAAACGGTGTAAAAAAACTCATTACAGTTGGAATTAATAGTTTTGCCATTAATTTTTTTGGGAAGAAGATAGTATGGGGGGGAAAAAAATAAGGGACGCTTTACAACAGCGTTTATTTTTCCATACATAATTTGTTAATTTATTTTTTGTTAATAATTTTTGTTCCATAAATATAATTTTTGTCAGAAAAATTTTATTTAAAAACTGTTAAAGAAATTATTCTGCTAAAATTAGTTACTTTAAAATTTCAAAAGCTGCTCTCTGGAAAGGATAAAAACCTTTTGAAGTCCGGTTTGTGGCAATTAATTCTTTTGAATAGTTTTTCCCTTTTGATACCAAACCCGACCTGGGCTTTTTTTAAAAATTTTCGTTCATCGTGGGCCACCCCCTAAAAAGTAGAAAGTCACAAATTTGAGTAAAAAAATTTTTGTTTTTTTGTAACATGTATGGAAAAGATTTCATTTTCAAATGAATTCATCAAAGTCGTAAAAAAGGATTTCCATTTTTTTTTTCCCACTCTGATGTTTAAAACTATGTCATGTTATTTTTTTGTAATATTAACTCTGAGGTGAAAGAAAAATCTGGTTTAAAAATAATTGCGTCAAGGGGGGACGCCTCAAATTAAAAATACAGTTACCAAGAAACAAAGACATTCTTAAGTTCCCCTAATGACTGGGGAAAACCCTTTTACTGAACTCTTGCCAAGTTTTTGTTGTTTGCAACAATATTCGTAGTGGCATATTTTTCGTATTTTTATTATTTTCCATAAACCACGCTTCAGTAATAGATCCATTTTTTTAAATTTCCCTTAAATTAGTTATTTTATTATTATTAACTCAACTGTCCAATTGTCATAAAAAAATTTAAATTTATTTTAACAACGCCACTTTGCACCCAACCCATTATTTGTGAATTTGTGTGTTTTATTTTTCTTCTGTTACACAATGAGAACTTCCAGGACCTTTATTTGATATTGGGGTGTTTAGTAAACTGTTATTCCAAGAACATTTCAGCCCTTTTTTTTTACTTCTAGTACTGGCTAGTAGCATGAACTATTGACCCCCCCCCCCCCCATACACGCACTGTGGTATTGCCCCCCCCGCCCACCCATACACGCATGTGGTAAGACCACCCGCCCCCCCTAACGCATTTTGGTTTGTGTGGGGGGGGGAAGGGCCTCCCTGGGTGCCTTAAATTTTTTTTTTTGTTTCGTGGAGCACCAAAAGAGTTATTGACCCACCACCCGACCAAAAACGTATATTACTTGCCCACCCACCGTCCATCCCCTCCATTCCCTTGGCCCACCCATCCGCCCATACACTCCCATTACATTGGCCCCCCATCCGCCCCTACACATATCATTTCATTGGTTTTTAAAGTTTTGAAACTTAAAAAAAAAACAACTCAACATACAAAAATTAAAAACATTACTATTTCATACTCGACCCAAAATTTAATTATAAGTAAAAATAAGAAAAAATGAATAAATAGTCAAATTCCCCCCTAAAAATTTTTTCCATAAAAGAATATAAATAAATTGAAATTAAATAAAAACACACAATTTAAAAACAACAATAAAATGTAGTAATAACCCCCGCAATTAAAATTTTTTTAAAAATTTTCAATAGTTTTAAATTAAACCCCATAAAAATGGCAATGAAACTTTTATTTTAAACAAATTAAAAATTTTCTAATAAAAAATCTACGTTATTAAAAATTTAAAAATCCTTTTACATTATTCTGCTATTATAACACAAATTTTTTGTTTAAAAAAATTTGGGGAACCCAAAAACAATTACAAGAATTTCATTGGAAAAACTGTAAAAATTTAATTTAAAAAAAGTCTGCATCATCCCTTCTCCCCCCCCCATTTTATGAAGGCGAAAAAAAAACTGCTAATAATGTCACGTCAGTATGATAGAAAATATTTCTATTAAAAAAGAGGAAAACAGAAAATAACTAAAACCAGTACATAATCCAATTTTTTAAATTTTTAATTATTAAAGAAATTTTGTATACGACAATTTTAATTTAATTAAGTAATTGGAAAAAAAAAGGTGTTAAACAAGGCACTATGTTTTAGTTATTCATCAATATTTTATTTTCAGTTTTTGGGTTTTTCTGGTAGTAGCAATTTTTCGCCCCTTGCGGGCTTTAATCAATCAAATTTTTTTGCAGGAATTTGCCTTTTATTGAACATTAACAACAACAAATTTTAATAGAAAATTATTTTTTTAAATTAATCCCCGTAAAATTTAAATTTTTTAATATCATATTAAAGTATATTTTTAAAGTTGGCAATAGTTAAATTATATGACATATTTTGTCCCTATAACACTAACAGGAAAATAAATTTTAAAACTTAATATAGTATCTTGAATTTACATTTTGTGGTAAATGAATTGTAGGCAGAAAATGTTGAAATAAATTGAAAGGCAAAAATATTAGGAAGGTAAAAATATGCTTCAATACAACAAGACAAATAACTTTTGCTTTATAGGAAAATATAATCTTTTAAAGTTTTATCAAGTGAATTTCCTTTGAATGAATTAAAACCTCTAAGATCATTAAATTGTGAGCCAAAATAGTAGGTTAAGAAGTTCTGGTAAGCATCTGAAAGTCTTTTAGATCCGTCTCATGTAATTTTTGTATGTTTTTTCTTATTTAAAAATGGTCTTGGGTCCGATTAATTTTAGGAGGGTAAATACGTAATTATCATTGTCACATACAACAATAGCATTCATAATAATAAAAGATTATTGATATAATCATATATGCATGTGTATGGGTGGGTGGGTCATTACCACTGTACGTGTATAGTGGGTAGGTCAATACTACTGTACGTGTATGGGTGCGCAGGTGGGTTAATACCACTGTACGTGTATGGTGGGTAGATCAATACCACTGTACGTGTATGGTGGGTAGGTCAATACTACTGTACGTGTATGGGTGGGTGGGTCAATACCACTGTACGTGTATGCTGGGTAGGTCAATGCTGCTGTACGTGTATGGCTGGGTGGGTCAATACCACTGTACGTGTATGGTGGGTAGGTCAATACTACTGTACGTGTATGGGTGGGCAGGTGGGTTAATACCACTGTACGTGTATGGTGGTTAGATCAATACCACTGTACGTGTATGGTGGGTAATCAATACCACTGTACGTGTATGGTGTGTAGGGTCATACTACTGTACGTGTATGGTGGGTGGTCAATAACCTGTACGTGTATGGTGGGTAGGGTCAATACTGCTGTACGTGTATGGGTGGTGTAGGTCAATACCTACTGTCGTGTATGGTGGGGTAGGTCAATACTACTGTACGTGTATGGGGGGTTAATACCACTGTACGTGTATGGTGGGTAGATCAATACCACTGTACGTGTATGGTGGGTAGATCAATACCACTGTACGTGTATGGTGGGTAGGTCAATACTACTGTACGTGTATGGGTGGGTGGATCAATACCACCTGTATGTGTATGGTGGGTAGGTCAATGCTGCTGTACGTGTATGGCTGGGTAGGTCAATACCATCTGTACGGTGTATGGTGGGTTTGGTCAGTACTTTGCTACGTGTATGGGTGGGGCAGTGGTAATACCACTGTACGTGTATGGTGGTAGATCAATACCACTGTACGTGTATGGTGGGTAGATCAATACCACTGTACGTGTATGGTGGGTAAGGTCAATACTACTGTACGTGTATGGTGGGTGAGGTCAATAGCACTGTACGTGTATGGTGGTAGGTCAATACTGCTGTACGTGTATGGTGTGGTGTGGGTCAATATCACTGTACGTGTATGGTGGTAGGTCAATACACTGTACGTGTATGGGTGGGCGGTGGGTTATACACTGTACGTGTATGGTGGTAGACAATACCACTGTATGTTATGGTGGGTAGGTCAATACCACTGTACGTGTATGATGGGTAGGTCAATACCACTGTACGTGTATGATGGGTAGGTCAATATCACTCTACGTGTATGGTTGGTAGGTCAATATCTCTGTACGTGTATGGTGGGTATGTAGGTAATAACTACCCATTCAACATGTCAAAAATTGATTGTGACTTTGTCGAACTTATTCTGGCTAGTGATTTTATAGCAAAATATCCAATGGCCATAAGCTTAATTAAAATTAATCTCTCTTTACTTATACTGTATCCGTTTACTTAAGTAAATTAATAGTAGATGTTAATATCAACCATACACAACATTCAGGAATTATAGTTGTTTTAATCTGTTCACAACAAAAGAAACAATTTATCTTTATCAAATCTTGATTGATTGCACATTGTACCAAAACGAGTAAATATTTCATTGTTGTACTGAAATTTTCCAGCCCCCCAACCCCCCTCTAGTACACTCCTATCGTTGTATTTCATTCTTGTAAGATATGTCACATTTTAAGTACAAATTTGATACAAATACAAATTTTCCATATATTATAGTCCCTCTTCTAAGGATTAATCTAACAATTTGTCTTCCACTTTGAGCGTTGACATTATATTCTAACAAAATGGCGTCTTAAGTGTAGTTCCTGGAATGACAAATACTTCTAAGGTAAATTAATCTACTATTTAAAATATTTATGAACATGAATATATTTACAGTTAATTGAAAATAGAAATGAATAAAAGAACTAAAAGGGAAAAGCTACGTGCTAGTTAGAAAAAAAATATTCACCAGTAAATCAAAGAATCATTTTCGTTCAAACGGAAAGTATATGTCATTTTCAAAATACTTAAATTTTATATTTATTGCATTACATTTGTGTTAAAATTTACAATTGTGACCTGCGTGTTATATTTAGTGCGTATGAGGGTTTCAGAAGTGGAGGAGAAACGCTTCACCACCGTAACTAACGTCCATATTCAAGCTGTGGTCCGCGTTCAACTTACGCAGAGCTGTTTACTTTTACAAAATAACTGCGATGAACTGTGGGAAAAGTTGAAGAGTTTATTTTATTGTTATTATTGTTTAAATTATTATTAATTATGTTATTGTTATGATAAATGATAGGATCCACTGGATACCTTCTGAATATAAATTGGACCCTTGACCAACCAAGCTGCAGAATAATAAATATACTTTCAAAAGCATTTTTCCAAAAACAAATTTCAGCCTTTCAAAAGACTTATATTACTAATTTTTGAGGTATAATGAAATAAATTGAGGGGTAGTCTACAATCCGTTAAATTACACTATTAGTATTATCATTAAATGCTAAAAATGTTAGTGCAGTTTTCTGTAGTCTTTAGTAACAATAATCTAACTGGATAAGCTATTAAAATTGGGCTGAACAGATTTTTGGGTGTTATATTTAACGAATATAGGGTATCAGCAGCTTAGGGGAATGCTCTACCACTCCACCACCTTAAATGACGGGCGTGATAAACTTCCACCTCCAAGTTCCGGTTTGTTTTTAACTTCTGCAACATTGTTTAGTAATGAAAAAGTAACTGTGATGAACTGCAAAAGTTTGATTTATTGTTTACATTATTATTTATTGTGTTATTAGTATTATAAATTGAATACTAAATAATGATTCATTCATTATAACCTAGATTCGTTTATGTTGTTCAAACAAACCAATGGTAATTGCTGCTGGTGACGTAATGGGCGGGGCTTGATTTTGCACTGTCAGATCGCGGCAACCCGTTTGCTTCGTTTCCATGGCAATTTTTAAATGGAATATCTTAGAGGGGGAAGAGTGCTTCCCTACCTGATTCAGAGCATCTTAGTTGACCGATTCTTTGAGAAAACAGACTAGCTGTAAGTAAAATCAATTATTAACTTTACAATATTTAATATTTGACATTGAACATTTTTAACAGAAAAAGAGAAAATAATCAGCTTGTTAATCGGATTTACTCTGAGGATGTTTTGTAAGTACCCACTTTAAAAATACTGCTTATATAAAAAGAGAGGAATAAGGAATGTTAATGAAACAGGTTATCGGCCTCTCCTACTTAAAACAGCGAATACAAGTATCGTTGATCGTGTGAATTGGACAAGCTATTACTGATGACCTAATGGGGGTGGTTTGATTCTGTGCAGCCAGCACACGGTCTACCATTTTCCTCGTTTCCATGGCAATTTATAAATGGAATATCACAGTGGGGGAGGAGTAGCTAATAAACCAATCAGCCACTAGAAAGCTACATATTTTCTAGGGTTGCATGTAGTGTAAACACATGATAGACAGTAGGTTAAGTGAGTTAGGGATGATGGTGGCTGTAACAACAGTCGTAATACGTCAAACAGAATACATTTTTTGTAAGTATAGAATACTTACACAACTATATAAATACATAAATAATTACTAATACAAAATCACGTCAAACAATTTTTAAGTCAAAATAATTTTGGTTTACGCTCTTACTAACAAAAGTGTGATAATTTAGAAACTATTTAAACTGTAACTGGTTTAGTTGCAAAGTTTAGGAGTTTCTATTCGCGTGAATCTTGAACAGTAGATATACAGGAGAAATAGACAAAATAAAAAAGGGAAGATAAACAAACTTAATTTAGCAGATGATAATCAAGAAAAGAAAGAGTACTTAAAACAAGTTAACAAGATTCACGCCCAATATGGATGAAAGAAATTCAGAAGTATAGAGCAATAAAGAGATCCCAGAGAATGAAAAAAACACTGGGAAAATATAAATTCAAATAACCAAAAAGACAATTTGGGAGAATAAAGTTGATCCTTTCATAATCTTAGAAAATAAATGTTTTTGAGGCCAACGCGTATATATTAAGCAATTATACAATATAAATTAAATAAATATAACACTCCCTGTTTGTAAGTTGAATATCCAAATTATTTTAGTTCTACGAAGAAGATTATAATACCACTCGGTTGTCTGTCAGTGTTCATTACACTAACTCATGACACCCTAATATCTTGGTAAACATTTTGCATTTGTGTGAGGATGTTAAAACAATATTGGTCAAATGGTAATTCGGAAAATGTTAGTGAGTAGGAAATAAAATACAACATATATATTATATTATATATGTTGTACTTATACAATACAAGAAATACAGTATAAGTACTTATATAAATTTGTACAGGGTCTGTACTTATATAAAATACAGATATTCATTTTGAAATTAAAATAAACACAAAACATAAATTGGGATTTTTCGAAAATGTAAACTAGTGTTCATGTTTTTATACATTATTATACCGTGATATAACTTGGCAATTTACCAATTTTAGATAAAATCCATCTACTTAACGTATATTTTATGATTATTTTATTTTTAAGTCGTTCAGCTTAATTAAAAAAAAAGAAAAAAAAAACCAGATTATTTCCCAAATACACTCAACATTTTTCATAAACGTAGTATTTCTTTGATCAAGATTGAATTACGTTTATTTAAGCTTATAACATGGTCTTGCAAAATGTCCAGTACTTACATTTCTCCATTAAGAGCAGTCATTCCTGGAACAGTCATTATTGCTGTGCAGGCTTCAAAGCTTATGCCTCCCCAAAACATGACAGAGCCACCTGCGAAAGGTTCCCTTAGAGCAAATCACACTTAAGTATATCACTCCCCAATTCTTCTCCAAACTTGCATACGCCCATCTTGACTTCTTAGGCTCAATATAGTTTTACCTTAGAATACAACTCGTTTCCATTGCTTAAGAGTCCAACTAACGTGGTCACGGGCAAATGCAAGCCTAGAAACACGGTGCTGCCTGGTGAGACGTGGGTCTGTGGCTGGCCTTCTGCTGGCTAACCAAAATCCATTAAGACGTCTGCTCACCGTACTACTGGAACTGTGAACATTTCTTACACTTCTTATCAATTCCAGCAGAGATGTGCTGGTTGTGAACCTTTCTCTAAGCGAGTTAAGAGCAAAAATCAATCGTCTAGCTGTCCTTGTCCTGGCTCTTCCTGGCTCTAAAAATCATGCCAAGACGCACATTTAGCATATCCTTCTCTTGCCTGTATGACCTACCTTGTTACACTTAAGGGAGGCTTCTGAAGGGGTTAATAGAGAGACTAAAAATGACACCTTAAACTAGAACTTCGTGGAATAATCAAGAAAAATGACAATATAGTCCGTAAACTCAAGAGTGGGTACTCAAAAATGATCTATAAAACAATACTGACTTTAGTTTGAACTTTTTTACTTCAAAATTTTACACAACATGCATTTATATACAAGTGTTTTATATATTTAGTTCCTAAAATCGTAAACAGGAACAGAGCATTTTAACCCTAGTGCCGTGTGCAGTCATTTCTGTAATGTCAGGCCATTTTCACTGATTTTGTTTTGAAAATTTAATAGCACTATGATAATGAAACTTGTATATTTTTCTTTGTAAAGCCTTTTAAAATGAACCTAATGGTACTGAAGTAAATAAAATATTTTGGTGAATAAGTACATTTAAAAAATAAATATACATAAATTATGTATAGATACAGTATATAAATAAATTTAGGGGTATTTTTGTGATTTCTAATCTGTTAACAGAATTATTCTGATACAACCATATTATGCACAATCATATACTGAATACAAAAATATATAGTTATATTTTCTATTTTAGATAGAACATTTTTAAAATATCACAAACCAACCTGTTGCTTAGGAACGACAACTAGTGAAAGCATGCACATAAAGGTTACAAAAATTACATTTAAAATAAATCATATATTGAAGCAAGTATATTTTGCTGAGTGTTTTACTGAACACAACAATTTTCAGTTACATATTCTATTTGAAGTTAAATATTTTAAAAGTTCACAATTAAAATCGTTGCTTAGCAACGAAAAATACTGAAGGCATGCGTACAGTGGTTACAAAAATTATCTTTGCAATAAGTCCTATGTTGAAGCAAGTATCTTGTATGTGTTTTGTTTATTGTAATTGTCTATAGTTACAAAACTTAACTATACTACACACAACGTTGGTTTTCTACAAGGTAAGTAGAACCTTGGTTTTCTACATCAAAACAAACAGCGACAATAACAACAATAGTGATCCAAGAGACGAAACTGTACAAGTAAACAAACTTCGTAAACAATACGTTATTACGTTCTGAAAACAGATTACGGGAATTCCAAAGGTGTCTAAATGTGGCTTGATTCACAGACTTTCAAATACTATGCAATCTAAATGTCCATATGCATAGATTTTGGGTATTTATAACAATTATAACAATCTGTGACGACGAAACTGTAAACACGATCCGATCGTAACAAGTTGAGCACGGGTTTAGTTCGTGACCGGCTTACAGAAACAATTAAAAAATAGCCAATCTAAATTTTTATAGCATTTAAATAAAAAATAACGACGAAGAGTTTCTATCACACTAAGCCGTAGTAAAGCGTGTCGGGGTTTAGTGGTCAAATTCCTTTAGCTGCCCACCCAACCCAACCTTTTTCTGTGCCAATAACTACCTAAACTACTTATATATTTACAAGAACATGTTGTTATTAGCTTGATTTATAATGAAAAAACTTGCCGATAACATAACCTACACAATATCATTGTGAGTTTATGTGGAGAAAGCGCCTGGGACATATTGTATAATGAGTGTTTATGTGTCCTGCAACATCTTTCATATCTCCTTTATGGATATTCAGTAATAGAAAAAGTTTGGGTTTGGCGAGCAGCTAAAGGAATTTGACCGGGTTTAGCTAGTGTATTAAAGTAAAACATCTTTAAACTAAACATCATCTAGCTGGAACTTTAAGTAATCAATTACCGTAAAGTTAAAGAGAATTCACTTTACCAAGAAAATGCGATCAACTAACGGGTGATTTCCCGCGGGATTTCGCTCCAGGAAACTTGTACTGAAGTGAAATCTGGTTACATTTACCAAGTTTAACACTGAAAACAAATGGACCAATTTGGTAAACACATTCAAACCTGAAAACAATCTTAGCTAAGCGTAGCCTATAATACATAATGTAGCGTAGTGATGCAACTAGGGATGGCAACTATTTTCAACATATCGATATATCAAATTACCGATTTATCGTAAACCAAATATCGATCTAATAGTATCGAAAGGAATATATCGATAAATGGGGTAACCGATATGTCAAACTGTTAATGATTTATCTATTTAAAACTATGCACTAATTGTTATGTCATATCCAAAAATAGACTCATGTTTAGCTGTTACTAATTAGAATAGCTACTGAATATAAAAATAAATACATTTATCTACACGAAACAAGTTGTGGTCTATGGGATTGAATGTAAAAAAATAATATAAGAATAATTATACCTTCCATTATTATTATATTAACTATAATAGAGTAATGTAATATCGGCTTGTAAGGCGACTGTCTAGGCACCCTAGAGTCAGCGTTGTCAACTCATACACAACTTCATTTACACGTTCCACCTACTGGTCTACAATAAACTACATTTAAGTGCGTTAACCTCACGTAAAAAAACGTATTAAAGTTACTTTATTATATCAATGCATGTTTTGTACGAATTGAATTTTTTTTGAATCGTGATAATTTTGAGGAGAGAGAATAACGTAAATATTTAGTGATATGATACATCGGACCATAAAATCGGTTTGGCCGATATTATCGAGAGAAAATATCAATACCAATATATCGAAATGTATTTATCGATATTTCCGATCCATAAACAGCCATCCCTAGCTGTAACCCAGCTACTTATTGAAGGCGGAAGGCTCTGTACTCAATCCTGTAAACACCGATACGCCATCAATTCAATGCTGAAGTGGATATACCATTGACTATACAGACAAGAAGTCTGAACACTCATATGAATCCTGTGAACCAGGTTTTCTTGTTCTGTGAAAGTTGTTCATGTTCAGTTTTCACAGGTTAAAGCCGGTTTCTCTCTCTATAAACATCTTCAGCCCTATCTCTGTCTCTCTCCAGCACACGCCGAAGTGACTAATATCTCACCTAACAGCACGCCAGACAATCGTCTGAGGTCTTATTAGAAACTAATCACCATTATACAGCAGAACAGATTTGCGTCTACAGCAAATGAATTGCCTTAGACTGTATATATCTATGATCAATGATACTACAAGAAAAGTCTGGGGTGTCGGTGTGGGATGGTTGCTAGGAGTCAGGGGCTATCCAGGGTAAGATAATTGAGTATCAGGCTTGTCAGTTCGGCAAAAATTAAAACCAATACTAGGTGGTTCGGATTCCACCTAAAATACAGTCTATCTTTTGCGTTGCCTACTGGGTTAAAAAAATAATACTATTAAACAGTCACTTAGTAACAATGACTGCATTCTTTCATCTATACTTATGAAATTTATTTAAATCCATTTTCACCTAAATAATAAAGAAATACCTGGTTTCCTGAGAGACAGTTTATATAAAGTTTCATATATTTTGTAGTGTCCGAAATTCCCGTACCCACAACATCTATGTGTGTAAGGAAGCAAAAGTTTAGTATAAACGGTTTACTGGTGACCTTGATAACAATTGGGGCTACGGTACTATTCAGCTTATGGCTCATCCGCTTTCAGTTCATCGGTGGTTGTAGTTCCGCTTGTGTTAGAGCACTCAAGCTGTGTCCTAATATATCTGCTAAGATTCTGCGCTATTGGATACAATCTGCAAAAGAGACTATACCTACATTTCCAGATGCAGAAGAGTTTAAATAAAAAATTCTGACTGATGTCATATGGACTATTCTGTTATTTAATTAAACTGACATATTAACAAATCGAAAGCATTATTTTTATAACTATGTAGTCCTAACAAATAAATAGTTAAATTACTAATAAATAAAGCTTCCGGTAACGACCGCGTCAAGGTGTTATGTAAAATATTTACATCACCAAACGTTTCTTCCATGCTGTGATGTGACATCGTCAGTGGTATCTCTAAGACTGAAGTGGCAATACAAACTCGGGTATATAGTCAAGACTCCTCAAACCAGTTCTGCAGGGGAGAGGCAACGCCAACCACGTGGCTCACCCTGATCCTAAATGACAACACCCCACCAATCAAATGATCATTGGCGTTCATCTCGTTTTAATCTGTACAGTACTGATTCCAATGGCTTTGTAATTCATAAGCTGTCATCTTTATAAAAATTGTTATCGTTCTTGAATTATTTCTATTGTTTCTCGTACAATTCGGGGGTAAAAATAAAGTATATTAGCCAGAACCTTGGTTTTATTGAATAAAATGTCATGTTTCTTATTTGTACAATGCTCTGCGATTGCTGATTTTTCAGTATCTTATTTTCTTGCGTGCCTAATATGTTCTTTGAATTTTGTGGAAATTGACGTTTTAGTTTCTCCTATGTACACCGACCCACAGCTACATGGTATTTCGTACACACCAGGTGCTCATAAGAGAATTTGGTCTTAACTGGTATCAATAAGTTCTAAGTTTGTGGAATGGTCTGTAAATAGTTTTTAAATTTTCCTTGTCCAGTAAGCACCCAGTAAAATTGCCAATTAATTTCCAAGAAGTATTAATCTGAAAAAAATGCAATGCATTAGACTTTCTTTTAATTCAAACCACTAGATCCAAATCCTCCACTACCCCTAGCAGTAATTTGAATATTTTCGACTTCATACAAATCGGGGTAAAACACATTTCACAAATTAGCTGTGCAATCTGATCTCCTCTCTTTACAACAAAATCGTTTTCAGAATTATTAAAAAGTAATAGACAAATATTTCCCATATAATCACGGTCTACAACACCTGCACCTACATCGATAAAGTGATTTAAAGCTAATCCAGACCTTGGAGCTATTCTACCATAACAATTAGGTGGTAAAACTAAAGCAATATCAGTTTTTATAAAAGTTTTACCATGCTTTGGAACAATTCATCATATGCACTGCGTAAATCGTATCCTGCTGCAAACGGTGTGACACGATGAAGTGGAAATGCATACTCAGTTAATTTAAAAAAAACCAAGCTTATCGTTATAAACTGAAAATAAAAAATAAATAAAAACTCTATTAATAGTTTTAATATGGGGTCATTATTTACTACTTATATTTTACTTAAGTTAAACAATTATTGATTCTTTTTTGAGTACCAATCTATACACACTTGTTCATGTTTCATATTTTTTACTTTAGAAATTTGTTAGCCAATTTAAACTAAAATATTATCTATGTCTTTGAATATTGCTTTATCCTCATCACTTGTTTTAGTGTTGAGGAAAAACACCCCTTTTTTGAAACTTGTTGCCAGTAAGTTTTCTCACTGGAACATTTCTTTAAATCCCTGGTATCAGTGATTTCTATTTTTATCAAATGACTCCCTCTTTCACCTGGAGTTGTGATTTTTCGCCTTTTTTGCCCGTCATTATATTGTAGTGTTTGCTTTATAATAACATTTTTGTTTATTTGTTTTTCAATTGAGAAAATAATTTACTGAATTTGTCTTGTGAATCAGAGTCTTCGAACTCAGAAGATGAAGAAGAGGAATTTGAGGAAGAATCTGAAGAGGAAGATGTTATAGAGTGTTTCCGACTTTTTTTCAGTTTCTTAGATGAATCGTTTTAAATATTTTTCCTCTTTTTTCCAGATTCTTTGCCAGAATCTGTACCGGGTAATAGTGAGGCCGATCTAAATACGTTTAAAACCTTCCGAACAATATCATAAGGGTAAGACATTTCTTTTAAAGGGCTTTTATTTAGCATGGGTTTTAGAATGGTTGTTATTTCATCAAAGCTTTTTTCTTCGGATGTGAAATAAGGTAGCTTATCAAAGCTAGGATCTGCGTGGGCATAAACATGGTTCGAAAATGTTAGAAATATTTGATTTAGCGTAAACCAAATCTGGAGTAATATAGGGTGTGACATAACATCAGGATGAGTTTTCATAAAATTTAGACCTATTTCCCATTTATCTAGGCTAGTCATGCCTAGCACAAATAAACTTTCTAAGATATGAATTAGCCAGATTGTTGACATACTACTTTCTTCAAAACCTGCCTCAGACCTCACATCATCTTCCAAATTAATGACCTGGTTGGAATTAACTGTCGTGCCTGAAGTACCTGGGTTAGAGGAAGCCATTGCTAACTAAAAACAAAGAACAAATGTATCAATATTCTTTCATATTCAAATTGAAAATCAGTATTATAGAGGATTGATCTACTTTGTTTTGATAGTAGCTTTAAACAAAGAATATGCCTATTCTTTCCACATTAAAAAACTTTAATATAACTGTATTTTGAAATGTATTAAGAAGTTTTAGCCATGTACCATTTAAATATAAAATTTGATAGAAAGGCATATAGTTTTGTAGAGCTAGGCTGGCACTACCTCCATACAAAATATGTTCAATGTCAGTCCATAAATGGCTTATAACTAAGCCATTTATGCTGTTCATAGAACAAAAATCTATATAAATCTTTACATAGATTTTTGTTGTGAACTCTTTAAATCTTAACTTGAAGAGCTTCGTTAACACCGCAAGGTATCAGCTCCTCAAGAACTTAATCTAACTTAAGGAGTTTCGTTAACACCACAAGGTATCAGCTCCTCAAAAACTTAGTCTAACTTAAGGAGTTTCGTTAACACAACAAGGTATCAGCTCATAAAGAACTTAGTCTAACTTGAGGAGTTTCGTTAACACCGCAAGGTATCAGCTCCTCAAGAACTTAGTCTAACTTAAGGAGTTTCGTTAACACCGCAAGGTATCAGCTCCTCAAGAACTTAGTCTAACTTGAGGAGTTTACCGCAAGGTATCAGCTCCTCAAGAACTTAGTCTAACTTAAGGAGTTTCGTTAACACCGCAAGGTATCAGCTCCTCAAGAACTTAGTCTAACTTAAGGAGTTTCGTTAACACCGCAAGGTATCAGCTCCTCAAGAACTTAGTCTAACTTAAGGAGTTTCATTAATACCGCAAGGTATCAGCTCCTTAAGAGAGTACTGAAGGTTTACTCACCAGAGTGTTGCTGGTTGATGGGTGAACCCAGGGAACTTGCTCTACATTGGAAACAGGCCTGTATATATACCCGGTTTATCATCGGTCAATAGGTCACAGATATGACATTGAATCAGCAATTTATCAAATTGTACTATGTACTTTTAATAAAGTATCGTAATAATATGTTTAAAATGAAGAACATTTTCTAAGTCTAACATATTTTAGAATATTTTTAACGTAGTATCTTGTTGTTAGAAATTGGTAGGAAAAACAAATAGGTAACAGTGGTGGAGAAAAGTAAAGTAATTAAACAGAGATAAATATTAGGCTGATTTGAAAATAGTCTGTTATAACATATATTGCTAGAGTTTATATAAACTCTTATTTAATGATACCAACTAAAATACTTTCTTAAACACGGATCTCTATTTAGGTAATAAATGTAACTCATTGAATAGTTATAGTTTTCTTTCGTATCAAAATCTTGTAAGATATATTTATCTCTTCCAGTTAAATTTCCCTATAATGGCTACTATCCACCACAATCACACATACAACGTGTTTGCGGTATACTATAATGCCAACATTTCTTTCACTTTGTTTAATAAAAGTTGAACTATTATCAGAATCTACTATTTTACACTTATAAATGCATATATTTCCATTTCGTTTTGTTCATCATAGCCAGAATCTACTAGCTCAGGGTACAAACTTAAAAATTCATGTAGTTCTGTTTCATATAGTGATACTTGTCTTTTTAATCTGGAATATATCACCGCCTTTGTGTTTTTCTTAGATATTGTTAACTGCAGATTAACTTCCTTTCCGATGTCTTTTTTTCAGAATCACTTTGGAAAATATAGTAGGAATTTAAACAATATCCGTTTTTACCCTCCTTTATAAAAATATGGAACCAACAAGGTTCGTGACTTCCTACTTTGTAATGTACTGTTTGGAAGGTTTCATCAATATGATCAAAGTACAAGGTAGTACCATGTAGCGAAGTTACATGCTCACACTGTCCAAGAGTATGGTTAATTGTATAATTTGGTAAACAAGAAAATTGTTTGAATGTTTTACTGTGTGAGTGTATTTTGTCATAAAGAAACCAAAAATAAGAGCCTGTAATGAAGCTAACTTGTTCAATTAGAAGGTTAAGTAAAATCTGCATGGTAAAGTATCCATGTTTACACATAAGATGTTAAGCGATTACTGATTTGTAACAGAAACAACTACTAATGGTCCTGACTGTTCCTTTTTTCAAAGACGTTAAACTTCGTGTTTATTTGTTAATTGAATTATTTGAAACCAAAAACTTTATATTTTGATTTAATTAAATTAATATTTGTTCAAAGTGTAAAGAAAATAATATTAAACTGACATCAGAGGTCAACCCGTGGCTGATATCACAAAACTTGACCTCCAAGGTTAACATGTGGTTGATATACACGTGGAGTGTCCATGCGGTGCTAATTAAAATAGTAAACAATATAAAACTGACCTCTGAGGTCAACCCGTGGCTGATATCGCGAGTATCGCTGTGAGGGGTCCACGCTGATTAGGTTAGGTGCTGATTAAACTCGTAAAAAATAGTAAAACTGACCTCAGAGGTCAACCCGTGGCTGATATCGCGCGAATAACTGCGGGGGGTCCACGTGGTGTTGATTACAATTGTAAACAATAATAAAACTGACCTATTTATTTTACTATTGTTTTTAATACTGACAGGTCAACATGTGGCTGATATCGCGCGATAACAGATAAACGGATGACCTGTGACCTTATTTTAAAGCCTCATGTTATACTACTGGTTAAGTGTTCCAAAGGCATAGTAACTAAAATTATACAGATTAAAAAAGATGAACGCCTATAATTACTTTTTTGGTGGAGTGTCGTCATATTGGTTCAGGGTGGGCCATGTGGTTGGTGTTGCCGCTCCCCTGCAGAACTATATTATATATAAGCTCTAAGACAACGATTCAGTTTTAAATCACAGAGTAACACCATGCGTTTTGAAACTTTAGTCATGAAAATTCTAGTATGCCTACATTGGGTAAAAGTTTAGTTTGTCTTCCTAAGCCCCAATATTTCCCGTGCTTCTGTTACGTATATTATGTGTTCTGAACATAAACAAACAAGCAATTTTAAAGCCCGCTCCCATCTATGACCTTGGAAAGGAAGTTATTGATGAGGTAGTGGTGAAAGTTTGGACAGATAACACAGGCAGGTCAGGGCCTTCCTTCCAAGTAGAGATAAGTGGATAGGGAGTACCGAGCCTGCACAAGTCAAAGGAAGCGTCTGGTACACAGACGGCTCACTTACAGAAGGAGGCGCGGGGGCTGGGGTGTACGGGAGGGGGGCACGGAAAGTTCTGTCTGTACCTCTGTAATTTGCTTTTTGTGCCATGCTACCGTCTTCCAGGCGGAGGTGATGGCTATCATGACAGCCACACAAGAAGAAATACGTCTAGGTGGCTTCGGAGGAGTAGTTTCAATCTTCTCGGCCAGCCAGGCGGTGATAAAGGCGATCATGGCACCACGTACCAGCTCTAAGTTGGTTGGGAGTGCCAGGGGATCCTGGAGACTCTTTGCCAGCGTAAACAGGTGAGACTCATATGGGTCCCTGGGCGTGATGGTATTGATGGAAATGAGAGAGCCGATGCACTGGCTAGGATAGGGACAAAATGCCGTCTGCTGGGGCCGGAGCCGGCTATTGGTATTCCTTTTCAAAAGGTAAAAAGAAGAATTGACAGGCCATCGTCTGAGGAACACGATGGCAGATGGAGGACCGAGTCCGGGTTCAGGCAGTCTCTTGCACTTATCCAAGGACCGGATCGCAGGTACAGCAGAGATCTGCTGAGCTGTAACCGGGCCAAGGCGCGGGCGGTTACGGGAATGCTGACCGGACATAGTCTTCTTCACAGACATATGAAGATAATGGGGCTAACAGAAGACTCCACATGTAGACTTTGTGAGGAGGATGAGGATAGCTCCATACACATCTTTTGTCATTGTGGAGCTCTCTCATCTCTTAGGCATAGGACTCTGGGTGCCGCTTTTCTGGAACCAGAGGATATTAGAAGGGCTACACTTGAGGAGATCATGTCCTTCATAAGGGGGATTGGTCTCTTGTGACACTGTCGTCTGGCTCGGGGCGCAAAGGGCCATGGAGTCTAGGCGCGGTGGGCTTGGTGACAGGACCACAACCCAGTGTATCTAATCTAATCTGGACAGATAACATCATCGCTCAGTTATTCCTACATGCTACTGGTTCCTACATGCTACTGGTTCCTACATGCTACTGGTTCCTACATGCTACTGGTTCCTACATACTACTGGTTCCAACATGCTACTGATTCCTACATGTACTGTTCCTACATGCTACTGTTTCTACATGCTACTGGTTCCTACATGTTACTGGTTTATACATGCACTGTTCCTATATGCTACTGGTTCCTACATGCTACTGGTTCATACATGCTACTGGTTCCTACATGCTACTGGTTCCTACATGCTACTGTTCCTACATGCTACTAGTTCCTACATGCTACTGCCTACATACTACTGGTTCCAACATGCTACTGATTCCTACATGTACTGTTCCTACATGCTACTGTTTCTACATGCTACTGGTTCCTACATGTTACTGGTTTATACATGCACTGTTCCTATATGCTACTGGTTCCTACATGCTACTGGTTCATACATGCTACTGGTTCCTACATGCTACTGGTTCCTACATACTACTGTTCCTACATGCTACTAGTTCCTACATGCTACTGGTTCCTACATGCTATTGGTTCCTACATGCTATTGGTTCCTACCTGTTACTGGTTCCTACATGCTACTGGTTCCTACATTCTACTGGTTCATACATGCTACTGGTTCCTACATGCTACTGGTTCCTACATGCTACTGTTCCTACATGCTACTAGTTCCTACCTGCTACTAGTTCCTACATGCTACTGTTCCTACATGCTACTGGTTCCTACATGCTACTGGTTCCTACATTCTATTGGTTCCTACATGCTACTGGTTCCTACATGCCACTTGTTCCTATATGCCACTGGTTCATACATGCCACTGGTTCCTACATGCTACTGGTTCCTACATGCTACTGGTTCCAACATGCTACTGGTTCCTACATGCCACTGCTTCCTACATGCCACTGGTTCCTAAATGCCACTGGTTCCTACATGCCACTGGTTCCTACATGCCACTGGTTCATACATGCCACTGGTTCCTACATGCTACTGGTTCTAAGTGCTACGTGCTTTAATTGTATGGCATTTGTGAGTTTACGCTAATTAGTTTTATAAAATGTCCTTTATTAAAAGGAAATCTGTATAGATGCTTATAGATGAGAGCAGGCACACAACAGCAGCTCTCATTTTGTAAAAGTAAACTAACTTTTTTTTAATTTTTTTTTATTTGTCGTAACGTAAATTTTGTACTTAAGTACTTTGTGTAGCAATTGGTAGCTTTAGCTTAGTTGGTAAAAGCTCAGCTTGATATTCTCAGTTCGATCAATATAAAAGTCATAACAAATCTTGAATGCATCTGCTGATATTTACCGGCTGTTAATTTGTCATTGGGCTATTAATTGATGAAATTCTCTAAGGAATAGTTGGTTTAAGCTTTCAGTAATGAATATATTTACTCATATACACTTATTTGAAATCCACATTCGTCCATATCTTGACGATCGGCGTTTTAAGAATAAATAAATGAATACAAAGTTATTTAACCTGTGTGGCCTATAATGCTATGTAATACATCTAACACATAAATAATAAATAATTGATGCACGGAAAATAGTGGCTGAGGCAGTTAAACAACTTCTTTTACCTTAGTTTGCTGTTTGTTGATGTATTAATAAAGTTCATCGAAAACTATAAATGAAAAAATCTGTGGGGTGGGGGTGGGGTTGAAATAATTGAGCTTTTGAATCAATGGTAACTGTGTCTTAAAGTACCTTTAAACATTAAAACAACTGGTTTTAGCGTTTAAACCTAATCTTTGTTATCTAATTGTAATCTTTGTAAAATGTTGTATCTTTGTCGCATGCATATATCACTGTTAATATATTGTAAAATGGTGTTCACCGTTGGAATAAATAAATAAATAACTTACATCAGGCACGTGCCTTGAGGAACGTGTTTGAACACGGATTGAAGGTTGTACAAATCTTAGGATAACCTTTACAAAGTTTGGGATAGTCCTGTACACTAATGTAGAGTATTCCTTGAGACAAAGGATGCCACTCAATATGGTGTTTGATAATGCTATGGTGGATTTGGGTGGATGATGGGTGGGTTGTTTTCTGGAGAATTAAGATGAGGTTGATAAGTAGAACTGATTAGTGTGAAAAACGTAAATATGTGCTTAAGATTTGTTTAAGCATCACATTTTAATTTGAGGACAGATTTCAGTCTAAGTAACGTGTACGTTGATGTTTCCTTAAGGACAACCCCACTCACATCTTTGGTAAATCATCGGCTACGTGAAATTTTTTCCTTGTTGTTTTCATACTGACCCACTGTACATTTTTCATTATATCCACTGAATGACTTTTTAGAGCTTGTTCTTTTGACTCCAAGTGGAAACATATTTAAAATTATTCACTTCTGTATGTTCTATTATATACAAATAATTAAAACAAACTGTAAAAACATGTTAAAACAATTATCAAATGGCATTTCTCAATTTAGGTTTCATTCTCAAAAGACGACAAATTTTACGTTTGAAATCGTATAGAGTGAGCCAGTGGCCGAGTGGCCGAGTGGTCGAGTGGTCGAGTGGCCGAGTGGTCGAGTGGTCGATTGTCCGAGTGGCCGAGTGGTTGAGTGGTCGATTGTCCGAGTGGCCGAGTGGTCGAAGGCGTTAGGTCTTTGATATGAGGTCAGATTTTAATCAGTTATATACACCTCATACTGTGATGGTTCCCCCTTATTCTGTATCATTTAATTTCCCACACAGAATAATAATCTCTCAACAAATATCGGTATTTACTAAATGAAAGGTTCTAAACAGTAGCAGCGCCAGTTTATGAACGTTAAGTTTAATTTAAAACAATTAGAATAATAATTTTTAATTTATATATTTTATGCCTTAACAATTACTTGTTTCCCTAAGTTATATAACAGAGGTAAATAATTATAAACTAGTTTAGCATAGAAATCTGATTTAAAAACTAATTTCGTGAATGATTATTCAATATAGTAACAGGCATGTAGTCCGTTAAGCTAATATTTGCGAAATAAGAAAACTCGTTTCAAATCAAGCTAGTGCATTCTATTAAAAATCAAGAATTGCATTTTTATATACTTTAGCTGTATTAATTCATATTTTAACACTTTCTTAAGTCTTGTGTTTCCAAACAATTTCTTTTGCGTGATAAAAATATTATCTCAATGGACTTCATTCGTGCCCGTCACTATACAGTACAGTTAAGGGATGAGGCATGAGGTGTTAATCTATACTCATCACATTTATTTACAACCTATTTTCACATTAACCCTCTACTACACGCGCCCTATCAGCCGCCGTTAGTACACGCTGGCGGCACTCAGTACCGCTTTGTGTAATATGCGTGTTTTATAACTGTTTACTGATGTAATTTGTAACATTTCACTTTGATTAATGTATTATAGTAGGTGTATGCAAATAACACACTTTTAGTCATAAAAAATGTATTTACAACATCACTTACAACACTTGTATCATGAAGATTTTAAAACCACATACATTTTATGATAATTAAAAATAAATGTTACTTATAAAAATATAAATTGTAGATAACTAGTACATTTTCATCTATTAAAATGTAATAAGATATAGTAAGATTATGTAAAGTTGTAAATTAATTTACGTTTAGTCCTCGTCTGAAGAGTCAGCAGTGCAGGTCCTGCATTCAACTCTTGCCGTGGAATGGTTCTTGCACACAAACCGAGTACAGAGTGAACAACGAATAGTGGTTTTATTGTTTCGGTGTTTTCCACATTCATGGCAAGGTCCGCATCTGGCTTGAACAGCAGGTGGTATAGGGTTGGGCTGGTCATTTTTATATTGGGAGAGGTATGCTTTTATATCCAGAGGTAAATTTTGTACACTAGCTCTACTTTTTAGGTGTTCGGTCATAAGACTAATGGCTAGTCCTTCTAAAAAGTTCATTCGGCTTTTATTAGGCTCGTTATTGTTCATGTTATTAGCAACATAAATTACAAAAGCATTCACAGCAGTCATATCTAGAAATCTGAAAAACAAAGCTAATGGACATCTTCTGGTTTTTCTTGTCGTACTGTAGTTAGCACACTTTTGGTCCACGGAGTCAACCCCCCATTTTGTGCTATTATAATCTAATATGATCGTTGGTTTCCCCGTATCCTCATCAATTTCTTCTTCGTCATGCATAGTAGACATCAATATGACGGCTTTGTTTTTTTTTGGGCACGAATGAGACAATTGTACAGTTATCTTGGAATCCAAATAGGGAAGATCCAATTTCTTTTGTTTTACTGGGAAGGAACTCACGTGGTATTTCAGGTCTTTTTTTTTCACTGTACCTAACAAAGTTAATTTATTTTCTAATAGATACATTGCAAGCTCGTGAGTGGTGTAAAAATTATCTGTTGTTACATTTCTACAAGTACCCTTTATTGGTTCTACTAAACGTTTTACAACATCAGTAGTTTTGTTTGATGTTGCAAAAGGTCCTGCTACCTGTTTCCCACAGTAAATTTCAAAATTGCAAACATAAAATGTTTTAGCATCACACATGGAATACATTTTCAATCCATACTTAGCAGGTTTGTTAGGCATGTACATGACAAAGCTGCAACGACCTCTAAATGGGTGTAACATCTCATCTATAGTTACGAACTCTGATGGACTGTAACAGTTTTGAAAGTTATCATTCAAAGCCGTGTATATTTGCCTAATCGGTGCTAGTTTGTCTGTAGCTACTCTGGCAGCTCTCGTGTTTATGTCATCAAAACGGATTGACTGCAGGAGAAATCTGAATCTATTGATTCCAAACACAGCTCTGCATATCATTATGCCAGTGCCATTGGTTTTTCAAGCTCGTTTGGCATCAGCTTTACAGCTCTTGTTTATTGAAAGTATATACAAAACACCTAATAGAGCCATTATTTCATCCCTGGAAGTCTGTTTACAATCTCTATCCCTTTCAAAACGGCCATCTAATTGTTTTTTCTCTATAAAGATTTTTGTGTATTGAACTATCAAATCAATCATTTCAACAATTATAAACTTTTGAAAAGCATCTAACTCACTTTTTGCATCTCGTGCAATACGTTTTGGTCCAGGTAATGTTTTTACAAGATTTTTTGGTTTTGTTTTAGAAGAAAGGGCGCACGACCTACTCAGCCAAAATTCATCATTTTGTTCACCCTGTCCTATAAATATTTGAAAATCTTCATTCGTACTTACAAGAGACTCGTTTCCATCATCAACTGATGGTCATCATCAATGGTTGTCTTGAAGAATATCCTCCCTTTCAGGTTCATTGCAAGCTGATATCAGATAAATCAAAGTAGTCTTCATTGTTGTGATGGTTTCTTTCTTCATCCGAAAGTTCCTCCAAAGCTGTCGGCATATCAACAAGCCTCACCACCCGTTGTTCCCTAAACAAAAAAAAAAAAAAAAAAAAAAATACTTAATTTAGTAAAATATTATTACATTCAACACGTAAAGACAAAAAAGACCTAAAAAAATGAAATTATCAACAAAAATCATAAAAATGCATATTGCATAGAAAGACAATGTACTTACATGTTTACACGCTAGCGGTATGCGGTGCCGCAAACGTGATCCGCTCTGCTCAGAAGTCAACTGCTCACTGAAAAAACGGAGCCGAACTCCCCCCACCACTTCCTTCCCTTTGTCAAGACATGAAGAAAGAATACTGCAACACTCGGGAGTTTTTAAGCCATCTAAGCCAATTTAAATATAACAAAATTAAAATTGTGGCACGCAGTGCCACTTAGCGTGTAGTTGAGAGTTAACAATAAAGAAATTACTGGTTTCCTGAGATACCGTTCATAGTTTCATATATTATTTTGTACAGTAGGAAATTCCCGTACCCACAAAAGCCATGTGCTGTTTACTACAGAGCATAGTGTGTACCCTAGACGCTTTGCTAATCTCCTTGCTCGTAGTGGCGGTTGTGGTGCTAATCATCCTGTGGATCATCATAATGGTCTTCGTCAATGATTGTACTTCCGCTTGCGTCAGTACACTCAAGTTGTGTCCCAATCTGACCACTGGGGTTCTGGATTCTTGGATGCAGACTGCCGAAAATAACGTACCTTCTTCATTTCCAGATGCAAACGACTTTAAAAAAGATCTCTGATATTTGAACTATTCATATTGTTTAATTAAACTGACATATTTACACATCCTAAAGCATTATTTTTATAATCGTAATATCTGTTAGGTAATAAGATAATTGTACATAGTTCATATATTCTGTAGTTATAAGATTTGATTTTTTGGTATTTCACATTCTCACTAAAGCTAAGAGAGAGAGAGGGTTATCTGCCATCAGAAGAAATATCACGCCACCCCGAAACTCGAGTTCTCATTGGTGCTCAGATTTAAACCCACCTGAGGCGAGGCGACGGTTTCGCCCCAGACCGCAAGACACTCTTGATGTGTACACAACTCTCTCGCGTGGTCTCTCTCTCCCAGACAGCAAGACGCTCGCGGTGTGTACGCAACTCTCGTAGTTTCTCTCTCCAACTCACCAATTTTCTCTCTAACTTTGTTAACTTTCTCTAACTCTGTGCTACTCATCCAGACCTTCAAGAACCTCTTTTGTGCGGTACGTGATCGGTCTTCTGGACTTTCGAAACGCTCGTACTTCCGCGACTACTCTTCAGTGCTTTAGAACTGTGACAAAGGAAGGTGGACTGGATTACCACAAGTGTCTCCAACTACTCCTGTTGGATAAGTGTTCAACCAAGCTCTGTGGTGAGTCAATTATCTCTCATTAATTAATTTTATGTCCTTAGTTGATTCTCCCGTCTGCTCCGGAAGAGCAGTGGTCCTCCGTGCTTATTAACATAAACATTAACATTCTCTACCCGCATCATTTAGTGAACATTTTTTGGTCCTCTCAAACCCCCAGACATTTTTGGTCAGCTTCGGGACGGATAAATTGTATCATCCGTGGACAACAGCCATTTATTTGTATTTAATTAATTGTGTTAATTACAACAAAAACTCTAATCAACTAAGAGATTAATTAATTCCACTATTCTCTCTTAGAATTGAATTGCTAATTTTTAAAACAAAAGAAAGTCGAAAAATGTTTCTTTTGCAATCAATCATTATTTTTTACTAATGAAACAATTTGGCAAAGTTAAGTGTTGTGATGTACAGATCAAGTATCTAAAACCGGATCGCACCCCTCGTACCAGATATAGCAGCGCGAGACGATCAATAACGAAAGAAATGACAGTAATACTCTCTCTCTCTCTCTCTAAGGTTGAAATGTCAACAACTGTCAAATAAAAACATTGTTGTTGATTACATTCTTGACTTGTATTGATTTACTTTGTATGGATTATATTATTTTTGCTTTTACTTTGTTGCACTAATACAGTAGAGTGTTCTGTATGACTGTATTAGAATAATTATTCACTCTATTTTAATAGCAATCTAGAGATGTATTTTCTATTCTAACAAGGTCATATGAAATTGTTATTTTTCTCACTTATAAAGTAACATTGAGTGTCCAGCATTAACAGTCAAATAGTAGGCTTTGTCATTAATTATCACAAAGGTATTTATTCATATTTTAATTAGTTCAATTGTAATAATTGATTTTTATCAATCAAGTAATTTGTTAATGTATTTTATGTTATACACATCATGTTGTTGTTTCTACTTTGATTTCTTTGAATGAATTATTGTTGTTAGTTATTATTGATTAGTGATTATCATTTTGTCAATTTTTGTTTGAGCATTTTTGTTTAATACTGTTAAATTCAACGATGACCTATGACCTATTGAATTGAAGTTTGCCACATAACTTAAACGTTTGACTACACTAACAAAAGGTATTTTTTTTAGAATTAGTTTTTACTTATTCTCTTTTAATGTTTTTATTATTCCTTTGTCATTAATGTTATTAATTACTGTAATTTGTAAAATAAAATTACTCTTTGAAAAATATTGTTTTTTGAAAACCTCATAAATTGTTTTGTTTCACTCTCTTTTAAACTATGATTAAAGTTGGGCCTGTATATTATTTTTTAGTTGATTAATTATCTCATATCTCAGGGTGTCCAAAATAATTAGCTTGTTTATGCCAAAAATTTATGTTTATGAATTTATGTTTTGGTTCATATCACTGTATTGTTGTCTCTTGTAATTAACTATCATTTAATTATCTCACCATGCCTCCCAAAACGGGTGAATTTAACAGTTCCATTTACTCACGTGTAACTGCTCTTCTCAAAGTGCGTTTTAATAAATTGAAGGGTATTCTAGAAGAATTCTCTACTCAGACTGAATTTCTAACCTCTGTACAAGTTAAACAGCTGAATGAAATAAAAAAGAAAAAGGCTGATTTTAATAATAACCTTCAACGGGTTTTAGCTCTTGATTCTGACGATGGTGTGTCGGATGAAACTTTATCTTCCGATCAAGATGAAATTGAAACTCTCTTTGCGTATTTGACAGCAATCATTGAGGTACTTACTACTCCTGTCGAACCAAAAACACCTAGCTCACTGAGTGATAGCAGTACTGTTTCACATTCTGGATCCTCTCTAGTCAGGTTACCAAAAATAGACCTGCAAACGTTTCCTGGTGATCCACTAACG
Organism: Stictocephala bisonia; assembly: GCA_035578905.1. Taxonomy (NCBI): domain Eukaryota; kingdom Metazoa; phylum Arthropoda; class Insecta; order Hemiptera; family Membracidae; genus Stictocephala; species Stictocephala bisonia. The sequence goes on along the minus strand of JAQJVL010001762.1, from coordinate 80,558 downwards.
TGGACAAGTTTTATTAATCTGTTTGATACGACGATTTATCGCAATGCAAGCCTTTATAGTGTGGCTAAGTTCCAATACTTACTCAGTGTGTTACAAGGTGATGCTTTAACATTAGTAAAAAGTTTAACTCTGTCCGCACCTAATTATCTCGTGGCCTATAATTTACTACGAGATAGATATTACCAATACTCGCAGGTTGCAATCTCTACACCTCAATCAACTCTATAGACTTACCTGCTGTAGTGCTACCTCTTTGAAGGGACTTCGTCAATTCGTGAACATTTTTACTGAACATTCACAAGCCTTGAAGGCATTGGGATGTGATGTGACTCAAAATAAATCCACTTTTATCTGCATTAATTGTTGCGTAACTTGACAATGAGCTCTGTAAAAACTTGAAAGTTTTCGATCTAATGCGAATGAAGGGCTTTAGCCCTCACTCTTTACCTAGTGTGGAAGAAATAATAAAATATTTGAACATTGAGTGCTCGCAAAACTGAAGACGCTAATATACACAACTTTCCTTTTGTGAACAAAAATATTTCATCACGGTTACAAACTCAACAAAAACACGCTTTGGTAAAAAGGGTGAATTCTTCACACAGTGGTGTCTCTATGATCACAACACAAACCAGTTCTCAGTCACAGTCGGCAACTAATAAACACAACGCTTGGCAATGCTTTGCTTGTAAAAAACTTTGCCTTGCTGTTTTAAAACAGGTCACGAAATATATGCTTGTGATACCTTTAAAAGAACTCACCTCATGAAAGATATGAATTAGTAAAGAAACACCAACGTTGTTTCTCATGCCTTGGTAATCACAGCTCGAAAGATTGTCAGTCTCAATCAACGTGTCGCACATGTAACAAGCGACATCATACAATGCTAAATTTTGATGTTAATATCTCTCGTCAACCCTCTCGGGATAGTCATACGTCCTCTAGACCTCAAGATCAACATAATGTTACTTCTAGAGATATAGCTACAACTTCATCTCTCTTTGTCTCTTCTGCCTGGATGTATTAAATTGCTCTGCCCAAAATAGCTCTAACTCTCTCTCTTCATCTAAATTATACGATGTTTACTCGGTACAGCTTTATATTAAGCTAACCACCTACTCAAGGCAATTTCTCTCTGTATTTAGAAGCATTACTTGACACGGGCTCTATGTGTCAACTTCTCTCTGAACGTGCAGCTAATAATTGAACGACAAGCGACATGCCTTCAAATTATGGACTCGCTCAAAACTCCTCCTCCTACAAAGGGAACAATGTATCTAAATTTGGAAACGCTCTCTGGCCACACATTGGCCAACAAACATCAGTTTCTTATCTTAGATAAAATCTCCCGTGGATTACCACGCACTCGTATCGCTTCTGACGTGTGGGACAAGGTCAAGCCTTATACACTCGCTGACCCTTCCTTCCACTTACCTGGTGGCATTGATGTATTAATAGGTAGCTCTCTATTACCTCTAATTCTTACTCAAGAGAATCATTCGCTGGGCCCTCACATGCCTCATGTGATAGGCACACACTTCGGCTACATACTCATGGGTCAAGCTCCTTGTGCTTCGACTACGGATGCCTGCGGTCAACTTTTCAATATCTCTTTTGTCTACTAGTGATGATCTCTTGCACTCATCTTTACAACGATTCTGGCAACAAGAAGAAGCACCACCCATCAGTGTTAAATCACAAGAAGAGATCACTTGTGACGAATACTTTGTAAAGACTCATACTCGTGATTCAACTGGTCGCTATGTTGTGCGACTTCCGTTCAGAACGGATCCCTCTGCTCTTGGCCTCTCTCGGGGTACTGCTGAAAAGCGTTTACTGTCTCTTGAAAAAAAATTTAACACACAACCTCAGTTTGCTCAGCTTTACCGCTCTTTCATTTCTGAATATCGAGCTCTCGGTCATATGATCAAAATAGACCATGTGATGACACCCCCTCACTATTTATCTCCCTCATCATGGTGTGTTGAAAGACTCTAGCAGTACAACAAAACTTAGGACTGTGTTTGACGCTAGTAGCAACACCAGTTCCGGTTACTCTCTCAATGACATTCTTTTCACCGGTAGAAAGTTACAGACTGATATTTGTGACATTATTTTGAACTTCCGGTCTTATAAATTAGTGTTTTCATGTGACATACGCCAGATGCTTCGTCAAATAAAAATCCATCCTGACGATCAACATTTTCAACTCATTTTATGGCGTGATGATCCTTCTACGAAAATATCTACATTCAAACTCACCACTGTCACCTACGGGATGAACAGCTCTCCATACTTAGCAATTAAAACTCTGACTCAACTTGCGGAGGCTGAAGGTGCTGACTTTCCTCAGGCAGCTAACTCACTACGTCATCATACCTACGTGGATGATATTGTCACTGGTGCAGGGCTCTGTGGAGGCGGCTCTTGAACTTCAAGACAGCTCATCCAACTTCTAGGTCGTGGTGGCTTTGAACTTCGGAAGTGGGCGTCCAACTCAACAGCTCCTCGACAGGTTCCCTTCGGAACATTTAGAGACTCCTAGTTTCTTGCAAGAAGCACAACTTCATCAGTTCTCCATCCCTCGGGTATGCACTGGTCACCTGAAGAAGATTGTTTTCGCTATGCTTTTCACTATCAAACAGAAAAATTAACCAAACGCACTGTATTAAGCCTCATTGCAAAATTGTACGATCCCTGCGGTTTTCTAGCTCCATTAATCATGGTAGCTAAATGCTATATGCAAGCTCCTATGGGCTCAAGGCCTAAAGTGGGACGATGCTCTCCCCCCTGATCTCGCCGATAAAATGGCAATCTATTTATTAATGACACTAGTCGTTATCTCCCTCAACTCAAGATGCCTCGAGCATTTCCGTTAGCCCACGCTAATGTAATTGAATTACACGGCTTTTCTGATGCCTCAGAATGTGGTTATGCCGCAAATAGTGTATTTCCGATGTGAAATCTTCTAGCGGAGAAGTGACTGTGAGACAAATTTTGTCAAAAACTTGTGTGGCTCCTTTGAAACGGGTGACCCTTCCTCGTTCAGAACTTTGTGGAGCTCATCTTTTGTCCAAGCTGATTGATTATTGCCTTAGACAGTTTTCTCATCTCAAGATTAATGAACTGACACTTTGGTGTGACTCTTCGGTAGTGCTCACGTGGCTACAAACACATACCTACCGATTGAAAGATTTTGTAGCAAATCGTGTCGCTCAAATTCAAGAAATCATTCCTGGTCATCATTGGCGACACATTAAAGGTACAGACAATCCAGCCGATTGTGCTTCCCGAGGTGTTCTTGCATCTCAACTCGTCAACCACCCACTGTGGTGGCATGGTCCCTCATGGTTAAGTCTATCTAAGCCTCACTGGCTTATTTCTAACTTCACACCAATAGAACTTCAATCTGCGGATGAAATCAAGACGCCTTCAGGGACTTACACTCGACCTGCAATCAAGGTCTTTCCTCTGCCACTAAACTAAGTGGACTCTTAACTTCTAAGAATTTAGTATAACTTAATAATAAGCTCTTTGTCATGTAACTAATCGCCCTTTATATGTTGTGTGTAATCTTTTCATTTTCTCTCTATATTTAAGTTTATAACTTCAAGGTGGCCGGTATGTTAGGTAATAAGATAATTGTACATAGTTCATATATTCTGTAGTTATAAGATTTGATTTTTTGGTATTTCACATTCTTACTAAAGCCAAGAGATAGAGAGGGTTATCTGCCCTCAGAATAAATATCACGCCACCCCGAACTCGAGTTCTCATTGGTACTCAGATTTAAAACCCACCTGAGGCGAGGCGACGGTTTCGCCCCAGACGCAAGGACACTCTTGATGTTGTACACAAACTCTCTCGCGTGGTCTCTCTCTCCCAGACAGCAAGACGCTCGCGGTGTGTACGCAACTCTCTCGTAGTTTCTCTCTCCAACTCACCCAATTTATCTCTAACTTTGTTAACTTTCTCTAACTCTGTGCTACTCAATCCAGACCTTCAAGAACCTCGTTTGTGTGGTACGTGATCGGTCTTCTGGACTTTCGAAACGCTCGTACTTCCGACGACTACTCTTCAGTGCTTTAGAACTGTGACAAAGGAAGGTGGACTGGATTACCACAAGTGTCTCCAACTACTCCTGTTGGATAAGTGTTCAACCAAGCTCTGTGGTGAGTCAATTCTCTCATTAATTAATTTTATGTCCTTAGTTGATTCTCCCGTCTGCTCCGGAAGAATCAACGTGGTCCTCCGTGCTTATTAACAGAAACATTAACATTCTCTACCTGCATCATTTAGTGAACATTTTTTGGTCCTCTCAAACCCCCAGACAATATCCTAAAAAGAAGTAATTAAAAACGCCCAAAACAGTTTGTCAATCGCTTCATTCTCTTTTATTTTGCTTATCTCTAACTGTGCTGATTGTTGAGTTTGAAAATTGGTATCTGCATTTATCTTCCTTTGCAAGTTCTTTTTCAATAATTCATGAAAAATATTAATATCGATAGGGCCTACAATGCATATTATAAAGGGTCTTCACGTGTCCTTAAGGAGATCTACATTCTATATAAACTCTACGAATTGGAGCCTCAGTTCTAGGAAATTATCTGATTTTGTTGTCTAGTGCTCAGTTCCCTAGGACGTCACTGGTAAGAAGTTGTATAAATAAGAACTATGCAATATGCCACAATCTGTGACACTCTTACTTGCTTGGGGTCTAGATGGACATTACAGCTGGTATAAAGATCTATAGCTAGAGTCCCTTATCAAAGTAAAAGTCATTCCGGTAGGATTCACTTTTGAATTTCAGTATCAGAGTCTCATTATAAGATGTATTAACACGTTTAAAAATTATTTGTTTATTTACCAATAGTGTACAATTGAGTGTAAATGGAGTTCGCCATTTGCAATGCAAGTGCAACAACGCAGTTTCTAGTTTCCTTTGGAATTTTACAACTATATGTCCCCAGTATAGAGATTCTTAATTTCGCCACAGACCCTTTGGAGCAGTGTTTCCCAACTTGTATCCACCAACTAGTACTAAAAAAAAAATTAGCAGAACAAGGATATTTTATAGAAACAAATAAAGTACAATTTAAATTTATATTGACGTTTTAAATAAAATACACATAGAAAAAGTACAAAAAAACAGTACAAATACCCTCTCTAATTACAAATAAACAACTGACCGCAATATATTGTAAAATTTTTGTTTTGCGTTACGGTAAAATATAATTAAAAATTGGCTCATAAAACTGTAATAATGCTCAGTACCTTATTGAATATTTTGGTTTTGCAATGAAATACCAAGTACTACTTCAATATCTGGCTTCAAAGAAGTCAAATTGTTGTGGAAAAAAGTTGACCTATCTTATTCTAAATAGAATTAACATTAAGAGCAAACTGCCCTGTATAAATATTTTGACATCTGAAAATCTTAAAGCAAAACACTAAGGCCATTACTAGGCACCAAAGATGTTCTACTTTGCTAATCTTAAAAAACATTTATCAAGACAGTTACCTTATTGAGGACGGTTATTTTAAACTGTATAAAACGAAAATGTTCAATAAATTACACTGAAAGAAATGTACAGTAAAACTTACATCGTATTCTTATTTCAAAATTAAATTTTGATGAGATTAACTAACTATCTAGAACCCATTGGTGGACCAGTTGTGACCCTTTGTGGACCACCTGCAACACTTACTGGACCACTTACGACCCTTTGGTGGACAACTTGTGACCCTTTTGTGGACCACCTGCGACCCTTTAGCGTACAACCTGAGACCATTTGGTGGACTACCTACGACCCTTTGCTGGACAATGTGACCCTTTGGTGGATCACTCGTGACCCTTTTTTGGACCACCTGTGGCCCTTTTGTGGAGAAACTGCGACCCTTTGGTGAACTATTTATGACCCTTTTGTGAACCACCTGCGGCACTTTAGTGAACTACTTGTGATCGTTTTTTGGACCACCTGCGACCCGTTGGTGGACCACTTGTGATCCTTTTGTGGACCACATACGACCGTTTGGTGGACCATTTATGACCCTTTTGTGGACCAACTACAACTCTTTGGTGGGCTATCTGTTAAAACAGGTTTGGAAACGCTATTTTTAAAAGGCAAAGTCTAATGCCATGAGTTTAATGGAGTCTTCGAATTGCGCATACACGGGGCATTTATATAGCATTTACTATTTATTTTGTACCCTACATCCGTATTATGCTGCTTCGACTGCTGTTTATTTGACGGGCAATCAAATAGTTAAAACAAGGATAAAAAAAAATCACGGTAAGGCAAAACTGAAGGAAATTGAAGGCGTCACCACGTGTTATATTCCATCGTTTATTATATCTATAATTCTATTTTTGATATAATATCAAGTTTTTTTTAAATTTAACTATTGACAACACTAATTTTTCTTTGTATTACATAACTTTTTTAAAATTCACGCATGTTTTAAAGTTTTTCTGTAACTTTTACAACTTGAGGTACAGTACAGGAACATAAAAATCAATTAATATATTGAATTGCTAAATATAAACGTAAATACTCCGCAAGATGTAAGCCAGTAGATTATTTTTAAATTGCAGGAGAAATGTATTATATCTTACAATATTATCCTTCTCATAAAAATAAGCTCACATACCATTTAAGGAGGAATACGTTTGGCTTCATTTCATATTGAGTGCGCAAGCAAGTATTCATAGCCATTATGCTACTCTCAAGAACTCCCTCAGTACAAAAACCGACCCCTACTTCAACTGTCGTAACCAAGTACTTCAATATTATTCCAAGTATATTCAACTAAACATGGGTATTTTTTTGAATGCTTAAAATTAAAACTGAACATATTACTTCTATAAATTTACAGATTCAAATGAAAAATAAAAGAATAAGAGAAACAGAAAGGAAATGTCCAATCATTTTAAATGTAGTACTTAAATATACTTTATTGATTTATATTCTGTACTTTTATGGCTTAAAGTAAATTAAAGCTGTAAATATTAGGAATTTGAATAAGTACAATATTTTTTAGTCCTTAAAATTGTTCGTCAATTAAAGGCCAAAACAAAGTTTAATGAGAGAAGAAAATTAAATGTCAGTTTAAATAGGCATACTTCTTTTGTATGATATTTAATTTTTAAGTAGTCAAGAGTTTTTTGATAGTTTTCAAGGCATTAATTTGGGTGTCCGCACAATTATGTCATTATGTCTTCAGATCTAACAACAACATGGCTCTATCCAAGAAACACACGTTGAAGAACTAGAACGCAGTGAAGGTGTAATATCTTTGAGTAAAGACTGGTGGAGACTATCGGACATAGAGCTTATGGTGTAGCAACGTACGTGAAGCTTGTCATTGATAAGATTAAAAATGTACAGAAAAGTTGAGATGCTGTGACCTCACCACAAAGCTGAAAACTGGTGTGGGATTTCATCTAACGTCGGATTTGGCCATATGACAGTTTTATATTGTGAATGACTAATGTATTAAAATTCATAATTATTTATACCACATGTTGGATAATAAAATAGGAAAAAACATGATTCGCGAATAAATATAATTTTAACGGGAACCATTGCGAAACAGAAATAAGTTATGTGATACATTTTAGAAATAATAATTAGGCTTATCCTTTTCAATATTGAACGATATTTCATACTCAATAGAGATATGGGCGAATATGAGGGTAGTTGAATGAGTGTGATAAGTGTAGATAAATGAATGTAGTCATTGTTACTATCTGAGTTCGACTTAGCTCAGAAAGGACTATTTATAGCCCAATAGGTAGGGCAACTATGGGACCTAAAGCTTTACGTGGACTCCGAACTATGTAGTTTTGGTCTGATTTTCAGCTATCAGACAAGTCACACACTCAGTTCTCTTCCCTACACAACATATGGACCTTGAATACCATCCAACATGGACACAGTAGACTTCTCCATTATTGTCCACGTCGATATTAAGGCTAATATTAAGGGCTATGAGCCGACGCCATGTTGACATTAAGAGGACCGAGTATGGAACCCTATCACCTATAATCTCCCATACACTTTGTCCCAAAGTAGCTGGGTTACAGCACTACGCCACTAGTGCCTGTTATCAGAGTTTACAAGGTTTAACCTGATGTAGGGACACTTTGTATGGGGGATGTGGGTAAAGGATGAAAGTGGGATTTGGAATAAGTAATAATACGATTAAAGTTAGAGGTTGAGGTCAAAACTGAAGCTTTAGAACTTAGACAGGAAAAGCTGACACACAGGGTTAGGGTTGGTAGGCGTGGCCTACTCTGTGTGCACCAATGGACGCTCGCCTCCCGGATTAATTTATCACGAATCGGCAAGTCACATGACTAACGCGATAATTTTAGCCTTAGTAATGTACAATTACAGTTGGTGTGGTGAACTATTATTTTGTTCTGGACATTATTAAGTGATTAACGTTATAGAAACTAACGTTTTGTAGGTTAGTCTTCCTATCTGTCAACTAGATAACCGCACGCACGTTGTCGTAAGTTCAGATTTGCACAAAATTTGTATGACCACTCCATCGTTATTCGTTATTACTTCGGTGGCGTTATGAGCCCAGTAGTAGCCTTCAAAGTATATGATTCTCAATTCAATTCCAAGTGACCTCAGTTTTTTTGCGTTGTAGGAAATGTTTTTTATATTTTATTTTAGTAATTGGAAGTAATTGTAATATTTTTTTAACATATTCATTTATTCCTATTTTATCGTTGAACATTTTACTGTTAAAAAAAAAATTAAAATCTGTAATGTCTTTTATTTTGGAAGTGAGAAAATCTGGTAAAGATGTTATCTTATTTAATGACAACAAATATAGAGAAATATACTCAGTTACGTGTGGGGACATAGGGAGGCGCTACCTGGGTAAAACATGCAAAACCTATATTAAGATTAACCCAGACTGCTATATACAGCTCCAACGAGACACACAGTGGTCAGCATCCAGTGACTATGTGACTATGAGAGCTCTGACCCCCACACCATCCCAGCGTAGCCACAGTCCTCTACATCAGACACCCGTAACTACAAGAAACAATTCAGCTGCCCCTAATGCCTATACGTGCTCTAATACTCCTATACAACACCTAACTGTGGACCCTCTACCATCTGCGCAACCTGAGCAGGAAGCGTCAACCGCTTCATGCCTCACATCGAACGCACTTGGACCACTAATCGTAGATCTGCAAGCTGAAAATTAAGCTCTCAAGGAAGAGTTGGTGCAGCTTCGCATCGAGAGAATTGTTGTACTGTACCACTCGATCGAGTCGGACCAACGGCTTCTCAAGTACACTGACACTGTACTTCATCCATCTTTGACATGTGACACAGGAACATCGATGGTGACCTGCAGAAATGACGATGTGCAAAAAGAGAGAATGGATAACTACTCAGTTGTAGAACTAGAAAAAGATCATAATATTATAAAAGAGCTGAAACAAAAAAATACAGACCCTTGACCGACCATATGCGCTATGTGTCATTCTGAGGAAGGAAGCTAGAAACATGATAAATGCCTGGAAGAACATGTCTTAGATGCCTGGAAGAAGAAAACAAGATTTTAAAAATAGCATCTTATCTCTACTCTGAAATCTGCACCACACCTCACAACACAGCCCACTCTCAAACTCCACAACAGATTTGAAACACTGAGTGAAGAAGAAAAGCAAGACAGAGGAGGAAAATTCTTTGTTACTAAAAAAAAAAAAAAAATAAAAATTCCCGAAAAATCTCACTCAGAAATACTGGTGAGAAGAACACAAATAAAAGAAAACACAAACAGAATCTCACCACAGACACCTGTAAGCGATCCCCTTCAACCGAGTCACTATAATTGGGGACAGTCATGTAAGAAATCTAGCCTCGATGATGAAGAAACATGTACGAGCAGGACCTACGATTAGCGGGATGTGTAAGCTAGGGGTTGGTCTAATGGAGATAAAGCAACTTCCACTCCCTCCCGAGGACACTGTTACGTGCTGATGTCGGGGACTAATGACGTGGATGCTGGAAGACAATCAACCTTCTTCAAGAACCTGGAGAACGTCTTAAAAACGTACAAGGAGTCATTAAGAGTACTGGCTCTGTTTCTTCCAGCAAGGACAAACTAAAAATCTAAATATTGTGCATCAGAATGCACAATATGCAGCAAAAAAATTGGATGAATCGTCTCTCATGTGTGAAGAGATGCAGCCTGACATCCTTGTTGTAACCGAAAATGGGCTCAATGAAAAAAACATTTCTTTATGCAAATTAGATAATTACACCCTAGCAAATTATTTCTGCCGAAACACTTTTGAAGGTGGAGGCATTGAAATTTTTCTCAAATTTTGTCTCTCATTCACCAAATTCAAAATTAAAGATTCACTAGAGAAAGGTTTTGAAGCCATAGGCCTAAAAACTCTTTAAAAAAATGAACAAATTGCTGTAGTTGGAATTTGTAGGTCTCCCAGTGGAAATGAACATTCTTTTCAAGATTGGTGGTTGGCAGACCTGGTCTGCAGAAGTTTGACGTGTGTTGTTATGCTCTAATGTTTTTATCATTGTGTAATAACTATTTGAACGTGACATTGTTTTTAATAAGTCGGAAGGCTTGATTGTGTTTCAGTGGAACTTTTGCATGCTGTGGTATTACTGACATTTGTAAGTAGCTGAATGTGCACTGTCGTGGCTAACTCATCTCAAGCACACGCGCGGCAGCTGCCACCAACGTCCGTGAGCGGTTCCAGTCTAAGCGCAGGCTCTCCGCCGCTACCAACCCAGCTGGTTGTTGCCCGGCCGCCGAAATATCCCTGCTGTCACTAATCACTGTCACGAGTAGGCTGTCGTCTGCCTAACCGCTCGCTGCCAGAGTTGCCGATTGCGCATTCAATTTCTTCACCACTACGCTGCTGCTTTCCTGTCCTGCGATTTTCATCAAATGCTGGCTATCCACTACTGTGATTATTGCTGTGGTTCATCGTTTTGATCTGGGTCTATAATAAAATTGACTTATCTTCTTATCCTTAATTTTAATATTATTTGGTTGTTTTATTTTTGATGACTAATTTATTGTAATATATATATTTTGTTATTCTTGTACAATAATTAGTAAAAATGGTGATGACTCGTGGTATGTCAAATGCCTCTATGACTGTTATAGAAGAAATATTTACAGACACAAATAATCTTGACGAGGATACCGAATCTCTTGTAACAGACCTATGTATGATCTTAAAAAACTTAGAAGCAAATCATCCTCACATCAACTTGTCTGATCTTGTACTAAATATATCCAACCTACTTAAGTGATTGGATGGATCACTGAGTACTCAATCTCATTCCGAAGTTGTAATCAAAGAACTTCAAGGTAATATTTTAACTCTTGAGTCCAGACTCGAAAAAGAAAAACAACGGAGGTGATCTGATTTAAATGAATCCTTTAACGAGCTAGACGTTATCCGAGAGGAAAAGGACCTTATTATTAAGGAAAATAGCGCCATGTCTTCTAGATTAACTAGTGTTAAGACCAACCTAGAGAATTTAACTCATGAATGTTTGTCATTAAAATCTTTGATCATTGATAGGGATAGGGCTATTGAAAAGCTGAAATCAGATTTAAATGCTTCTAATTTGAAAAACTCAGAACTAATAGAGATTGTAACGGAGCTTAGGTCTTCCATTGCTGAGGTTGAAAATAAATCCTGGCTGAATAGTAGATGGATTGAGGACTCTATTCTTGATACCTACTTTCAATCTTTTGAGAAAAATAACAAGGACAGCTTATCTAAAGTTGTATTTTTAGGGCCTACAATAACTCAGCTTATAATTCATGGCAGTTCTACTGACGTGAATGCCCTTCTCAATGAGTTAATTTTCTTCAGTTCAGATTACGCATTTCTATGCATTAATAACAACCCTCTAGTTTTTAAGTCAGATACTGGTTCGCATTGGACCCTATTGTTTGTTGATATTATTAGTCAGAAATTGTATCACTTGGACTCACTCCACGGTAGTAACATGCTTGCTGCAAAAATAGTAGTGGGTAATCTTGGGTTCGAGGAGAGTAGCTTAAGTGAGTTGAGTTTCACTCAACAAAATAATGTGTATGAGTGTGGCTTAAGTGTATTGGTGAACACAAAGTTCATTAATGAGGGGTTTTGCAAAAGAAAGGCACCAGGCACCATTTCTTTCCCTGACTGGTATAGGCTTTTTACGGAGAACACAAGTAATCTGTCACTCGAAGAATCAACTAAATCAGTTTTGATCGAGGCAAACATAAATGAAAAATCTCAAGCAATTAACGATAGCGACAAATGGTCGATTGTGAAACGAAATCGGGCAAAAAAGTCTAATAATAAAATTAATAAAATGCCATCCATCCCCACTGTTGAGATTAGGAATAAATACAGAGAACTTGCGTCGTGTGACTCGGAGGTTGTCCATGGCACTGGGTCTGTGAAAAGTGTCTCTGGAGTGTTGAAGACGAGCCTACAGAAGAATGCCACGACTCATAATAATATTGAGAGGTGTAAGAAGTCGAAGAAGGTGGACAGTGATTTGAAACGGCTGTCTGTCCGTAGGATAGCTAATTATAAAAAAGAACAACTTTGTCCTAATTTAAACTCTGCTAAGGATTCTGCAGTCATGGACAGTCATCTTGGCCAAAGCAAAACATTAAATAGTGTAAATAGTAATATAGATTGTGTACATAAAGGAAATAGTCCTGATTCTGTAAATAGTAGCAATAATCATGCATCTGCCTTAAAAGGTTGCCTTGTTATTGGGGATTCGTTACTAAAATTTTCTGGTAAACAATGTCTATAATGGAGCTACTGTTGATACGAATCCTGGTGCAAAATTTGTAAATATAAAGAAAAAGCTCATGGAGTATGAGCAAGTCCAACCACCGGTTATCTATACTCATGTCGGTACAAATGATGTGGTTTGGGTTATAATGGGGGGGCCTGGGTATGACGGTGGTTTTGGCAAGAAAGAAGTTTTGCACAGTATGGCAGATCTATTATATACTTGTAAGACTAAATTTCCTAGTTCTAGGATAATTTTAAATAGCATATTAAGACGTCTGGATATTAACGACATAGCTTTAGATTACATCAATGAGCAGTTGTATTTAATGTGCAACAACTTTAATGCTGCATTTATTGATCTGTACAATTGTATACGCAGGTACCATCCTACGAAAGATGGAAGGCACTTAAACAGAAGTGGCAGCTTTAAATTGGGTCAAATTATGCTATCCACGTTGCTAAAACATACTTCGCAACTCCCATCATGCGATTCAGAGGTGCCTCACCACACTAGTGATGTCGTCCAACCCTTTCCTGCCACACCTATTCCTTTTGAGTGTTCCCATGAGCCTTCTCCTGTGCTCTCCCGAGACCCTCCTTCTCCTTCTTCGGGAAACGGGACGCGCAGGGTGCCCAGTACGGTAACCTAAACCTTGTAAGACTACTACATCAAAATGTTCAGGGTATTATGCCTAAATTGACTCAGGTAGAGGTTATGGTGGATATGCTCTCACCCCAGATCCTTTGTTTCTCAGAACATTTTTTGAGAGAATCTGAAATGAATGTTTTTGTTCTGTCTGGGTTCAGAGTTGTGTCCAGTTATTGTCGGTCCGTTAAGGGGTGGGGTGGTGTGTGTATCTTAGTCCAAGAGGGCCTGAAACATTGTCATGCTGTTGACGTTTCGAGATTTTGCACGGAGGGTTCTTGTGAGCTTGCTTGTATAACAGTAGATTTAAGTGGTTCTCAATGTTTGGTTCTCTCTATTTACAGACCTCCGCTTTCTGATGTTAGTAATATTGAATTGTTTTTTAAATCTTTAACTGATTGTCTTGACTAAATTTTGAAATACCGTTTTAAAGTTCTTATCGCTGGTGATTTCAATATTGATATGTGTTCTGGAAATGAAACTGCTAACCGGCTGTCTCACCTCATGACTTCTTTTGGGCTTAGAGATACTATAAAATCGTATACCAGGGAGTTTAATGGATCTACGTCACTAATTGACAACATCTTTACAAACATCAATCCAAGCGAACTAGTCACTCAAGTTATCATAACAGCAGTCTCTGATCACCATGCCCAAGTGGGAGATCTTAGGGTCAATTTGTCTCCCATGACAAATATTCCTAAGTTCAAACTTAATCGTCAAATTACATGTAACAGTATCCAAATGTTAAAAAACTTGTTAGCGAATGAAATGTGGGATAGTGTATTTAGTACACAGGATGTAAACTCCAAGTTTTTACTTTTCCTTTCTACTTTTTTGTATTGTCTTAACATAGTTGCTCCTATAAAAAAGTTAAAATACAAAGAGACCAAATCTTTTACTAAGGTATTTTTCGATAAAGGTTTGCTTCAGCTCCAAGAGAAAGTCCTCACTACGTATTCTTTGACTAAACACCTTGGATCTGGACACCCCTTACGAAAGTCTTAACGTGATCTTAAGAAACAGTTTCGGACCAAAGTTCACTCTGCCAAGTCTGGATTAGTTTTTAAACACATCGCAAGGGCTCATAACAAAAGCAGGGCTGTTTGGGACATCATTAAGGACATTCAGCCCAATGAGAAGTTTAAGTCTTTCACCAATTACTCCATAAAGAACGAGAGTGGTTCCTTAGTGGATGATCCAGCTGAAATTTCATGTCTGTTCAATACTTTTTTCACTCAGACAAGTGAAAGACTTGGAAGTGGTTCTTTGGGTATTGACGACCCTCAACGTGTGTGCCACGCTGTGCAGACAGTTGTACCATCGCTTTTTCTGTGGCCAACCAATACTCGGGAAGTAATCGCAGTAGTAAAATCCTTAACGGCAAGCCACACTTCAGGAACAGATGGCATGTCTTCTAGTCTTCTTAAAGATGTTGTTGAGCAGTTGGCTTTGCCCTTGGCCATTATTGCGAATGCTACCTTCGAAAGTGGCGTTTTTCCAGGTATTATAAAGCAAGCTGTAGTTAAACCATTATTTAAAAAGGGAAGCCCATGTTACATTGAAAACTATAGGCCTATATCCATCCTATCAACGTTTTCAAAAGTCTTGGAAAAGCTATTCCTCATTCGTTTATTATCATTCCAATCGAAAAATAATATCATTTTCGAAAAACAATTTGGATTTAGACGAGGATTCTAAACAGTTGATGCCGTGTTTGACTTCATCAAAAATGTTTCTTTAGCTTTAGATGAACGTCAGCATTCGTTTGGTGTATTCTTGGATCTCCAAAAGGCATTCGACGTTGTCAATCATGAGCTCTTATTGTTTAAACTACATAACCTTGGAATAAGGGGAGCTGCATTCGACTGGATTTCTTCATTTTTAAAAGGCCGTAGCCAGGTGGTTGAAATTTCCTTTGTTGACGACTCCGGTTGCTTAAGTCATCGAGTATCCTCTGTAGAAACAGTGAAGTCAGGGGTACCCCAAGGCTCTAATCTTGGCCCAGTCTTGTTTCTGTTATATATTAATGACATCTCGTCAAGTGTAAATGGAGGGAATTTATGTCTATTTGCTGACGACACATCCATCAATATGTCACATAAAAATAGGGAAACTCTGGAATGCGATATTTTTGTACAAGGTAGTTGTCTTCTTCAATGGCTGGAAGAAAATCGCCTTACCGTGAACACTGCAAAGACAACATTTCTCGACTTTAGAATTCGAGCACCTATGAACGGTGCTAGTGGAAGCTCGTCCCTCCTTTTAGGTGATTTCGATATTAGCCCGTCACAATATAAAAACTTCTTGGGTGTCGTTCTGGACTCAAGGTTGAACTTTCATCTTCACATGGACAAAGTTTGTGGCAAATTGTGCAGTGGTATGTTTTTACTGCGTAGACTTTTCCGTTTTTCCAGTACTGAAGTTCTTCTGGCCTGCTATTATGGATGCATATTTCCACATCTTACTTATGGACTTCCAATTTGGGGCTCTGAAAAAACCAGGACATTGTACATCTTCCGTTTACAGAAGAAATGTCTGAGGGTTGTTTTGGGATTGGCAAGGAATCAATCATGCAGGGGGCTGTTCCGTACAAACAATTTACTTACATTTCCAAGCCTGTACATACTTGAGACCTTAACCTTTATTAAAAAAAAACATGCATATTTTTACCACCGAATCACCTGTACAACATAATTTCCGAGAATCCAGCCGTCTACCCTTTCCAAAGCACCGAACATCATTTTTTCAGAGCCAGTTATATTATTCTGCAATTAAATTATTTAACAGCCTCCCTCTGGAATTGAGAGCAGTAACCGTAGTTAGTAAGTTTAGGTTAAGACTAAAATGTTTCCTGATTGAAAAGGAATTTTACTCTGTAAGTGAATACTTGATGACTAAGTATGATAAACATAGCTCTAATTAGGTTTAAGCCCTCACAATTTTAACCTTTGTTTTATTGTATTTATATTGACCATTGTTATGCAATATACTATTGTTAATTGACAAATAAACGCTTTGAATTTGAATTTGAGTCGCTCTTGCATGAATTGAAAACAAATCAGAGATGCTTCATTCTTGTGGGGGACTTCAATATCGACGTACTTAAAAAGGCGTTTTGTTGACTGCTTCAGGTCTTTTGATCTTAAATGGTTAATAAACACCCCCGCTAGAGTCACCTCTAAAACAGAATCGACAACATTCCTGGTGTTGAGACCTCTGTGGTCAACGCAGCAATAGCTGATCACTACGCGCAAGAGGCGCTCATCTCTGGATTCTGCCCATCAAGTAATCCCCCTACCTCACAGAAAATAAGGGACACGAGACCTCAAAATATGCAAAATCTAAATTCTTCTCTTTCAAAAGAAAACTGGAACAAGCTGAACTCCACAGACACATTGGAAAATAATTTCAAGAATTTGAAAAACTAAACTTTTATTTGGGCTTTTCTGCTCAATAAAAGAAATAAAAGTCAAAGATAATAGTAAACCCTGTTTATGGATTACCAAAGGTATCCTGATTTCAAGGGAAGATTAAAATTTTACTGTGAAATAGCAAATTCTTCGAACAGTCCACATTTCAAACAGTGTTTTAAAAACTACAAAAAATCTTCAGAAAAGTCATTAAAGCAGCTAAAGCATATGACATTTCTAAACAACTTCTCGAAACTAAAAAATTTAAAAAAAACGGCCTGGAAAATCATACATTTTCACAAAAATCAACAAAAGGCTGGTTCGATTAAACTAAAAATTGGAGGAGAACAAATTACTGACGCTACGAAAGTAGCTGATGCGTTCAACAATTTTTCAGTTCGATCACAATATCTGGGTTCCATTCACACCGAGATAATCAACATCCCATACGTGGTCAAAGTCCAATCTCCTCAATGGCATTGGCTCCGGTTGTGGAGGAGGAACTAGCCCAAATGATAAATTTGCTTCCCTCCAAAAAATCAAATGATATAAATTACATGTCAACTTGGCTCATAAAATGGTGTTCGAAACAACTGTTGAGCCCCTTAACTCACTTGATACATTTATAATTTCAGACAGGCATATTTCCTTCTTCCTCAAAGTACCAAAAGTAATACTGATTTACAAAAAAGGTGTCTCCAATTCCATCAATAATTTCAGACTAATCTTAATTCTTCCCGCCTAGAGTAAAGTATTTGAAAAATCCTTTCTAACCCAAATGCTAAAATTTCTGGAAAAACACAACCTTCCCTCGAATAACCAGTTTGGTTTCAGGAAGGGGAAATCAACGATAGATGAAGTAGTAAGTATAGTTGATATGGTTGTGGAGAGCTTGGAAAAGCACAATCCCTCTCTAAGTTTTTCTCGATCTTTCTAAGGCGTTCGACTGCGTTGATCACAGTATGTTGCTCTACAGGTTAGAATTTTATGGTGTACGAGGAGTGCCACATTCGTGGATGAAGTCGTATTTAGACTGTAGAAACCAGACTGTCCAAATTTTAAAAAAAATTTCAAAAATAAATCAATTGAGCTTTGGTGTCACCCCGGGATCTATACTTACCCCTTACTATTTCTGATATATATAAATGATACAGCGTCATATCTTCAGCAAGGGCGACTCGTGCAATATGCTGATGACACAACTCTCTGTTTTAGCCAAAAATAAAAATCAAATTTATAAATTGAAACATTTATGGAGCTAAATAGCTGTTTACGAAATGTCTATAACATCAATCTAAAAACAAACCCTAAAAAATCACACTTTATTAGCTTTTGTCCTCGACCATCAAACCTCGAATTCACTCCAGCTGTTATGGTGGATGAAACAGAGGTGGAAGAAGTACAATCAACAAAATAAATTCCTCAGAATAAACATCGACAAAGGCCTTACTTGGAACACTTATATCGACAGTCTATGTTCCACACTGTTCTCAGGCATTTATGTTTTGAGGACGTTATCAAAAAGCTGCCCAATTCAGGTACTGATGACGGCATATTATGGCCACATCTACTCCTATCCTATGGAGTGGTGCTTTGGGGTGGATGTGCAAATGTCGAGTTCTTCCGCTTATTCAGACTGCAGAAAAAATCGGTTCGAATTATTTCAACATTGAAAAACAGAGTCGTGCAAAACTGCTTTCCAAACCCTAAAATTGTTAACCCTAGCCAGCATTTACAACTTAGAAACAATCATGTACTGTATGTCAAAATGTGTACTCACAAGAGGGACTGACATACACAGTTATGAAACTAGACGCAGGGACAACTATCGCACTGGGCAACATGGGACGGTGGTCTATGAGCGTCTCCATTCACAGGCTGGTGTTCATTTTCTAAACTGTTTACTCCGTAAAATCAAATTTGCCGAAGAAATTCAAAACTCGCCTTAAACAACTTTTGTTAAGTCAGACATTGTATAGTGTAGGCGAGTTCTTGGCACAAAACTGGGAGACCAATAATTGGTAAGAAACCGGTGCTGAATATGCTTGCCTTCTAGAATGAATGTATGATTGAATGAAATAATTGTATGTATGAATGCTGAATTTGTAGAGTGAATGAACATAACTTTTTTCCATCGACGATTGCGATATAATTCAATGTTAAAATTGTCTATGTAATAAAATATATTCTACTCTAAGCTACTAAGGAAACAAATTCAATAATGCTCTACAAGGCTAGTACAAATAGAAAAAAATTAAAAGAAAAAAGAATATTGGAATTGCATTATTATTAGCACATATTGTGATGAAACACAAATAAACTATGAAATACACCATAAGTTATTTTTTATTTTATCAGGATTCGTGTTACATTTATCTATTACATGAAAGACCAACCTAACTCACGAAATAATATTTGCCTAAAAAAAAAAAAATACATTATCACACATAACCAATGGTTGCCTTCGGCGTGGACACTACTATGGAAGTTAAGGTGTCTATGTAGTTGATGGTGAGGGCTTAGGTGCTATCCAGGGGAGAAATAAATATCAGGTTTGTAAGTGAGTCGATAAATGTGGTTTAAAGTCCACGGTAATCAGTTTGTCACATATTGGCAGGGGTTATTAATAAATTATGTGTTTTACGATTGAATAACAAAAACTCATACACATCCCTCATCCACTCATATCGTGATAATAAACGCATAAAAGTACTATCATAAAAACCATTGAATATGGAAACAAACAGTCAAGCCAAATTAATGCGCGTGGTGTGGACGCACACATGTGCTGCTACCTAACGGAGAATGGTTTCAAATACGCACTCGGACGACTGTTTTGCGCACTATTAATTTAGCTATTAGTCACTTCAGCGTGTGCTGGAGAGGGACAAAGAGAAAGAGACCGCTGGCGCTATCTGGGAAGACAGAACAGGAACTAATTTCACCGAACAGGAAAACTGGCTTCACGGGACCCATGTGGGTCAACAGTCTTCTCTCCACTATCAAAGCTAAAACCACGTCACTTTATAAAAAATCAGACATATTAGCTACCATTTTAAATATTTTCTCCAGACATATGCCCAAAATGTAATTATATTAAAAAAATAGAAAATATTTGAATAAAAAATACAAATAAGTAAATTTATTTTATTTCCAATTTTACAATTATATTCATAAAACAGAGCTTATTTGTAGAAAAATATTAATTTTTGAAAAAAATCAATATTTGTTGTTTATTCAGTTTTACGCAGATTTGTGGGAATATTTTGTTATTGCTTTGAAATTATGCTAGAAAATATGCAGACTGTAAACCCTATGGTTTTACATCACCAGTAGATAAAAAGCCCGGGTTTTGGGCTCACTTTCGGGTATCTTCGGGTCGAGGATCCAAGATGGCGACCACGTTCGGGTATCTTCGGGTCACGTGACCACCCCGAGCTCTGATTGGTCGAGAGCGGTCACATGACCTTTCCAAGATGGCGGCGCCCATTTCCCGCCAAATTTTCTAACCTCACTTTTCCTAACCTCAAATTTCCCGCCAAATTCCCAAATTTCCCACGCTTTTCCCGGAATTCCCCAAAATTCCCGATTTTCCCCCAAATTCCCGATTTTCCCGAAATTACCTTACTTTTTCCCCAATTTTCCCGATTTTCCTCCAAATTCCCAAATTTCCCTCCAAATTCCCACATCATACTATATGAAATTCACTGTTAACCTTGTTATACTATATAAAATTCATTGTTAACCTAACTTTTTCCGTGTTATACTATATGAAATTCACTGTTAACCTTGTTATACTATATAAGATACACTATATAAAATACAGTCTTAACCTAACTTTTTCCATGTTAGACTATATAAAATGGACTTTTTTGTTTAATATGGCGTCTTTTTCCATGATATACTATATAAAATGGACTTTTTTGTCCAATATGGCGTCTTTCCCACCCAAAATTCCCTTCCCAAAATTCCCTCAGCCAAGATGGCGACCTTAGACTATATAAAATGAACTTTTTTGTTTAATATGGCGTCTTTTTCCATGATATACTATATAAAATGGACTTTTTTGTCCAATATGGCGTCTTTCCCACCCAAAATTCCCTCCAAAATTCCTTATCCAATATGGCGGACTTTACACTATAATAAATGTAAAAAGATGACAACCGGATCCAAGATGGCGGGTACTTCCGGCGACCGTCGGCTACCTTCGTACGCTCTTAGCCTATGATGCACACGTCGTCTGCTGGTCGGGCACGCATGCGCCCCTTGTTACTCTACTCATATATACACAATAACAAATTTAATATTCCATACACTACTCCATATACTCTATGTGCTCGACCCGATCGTAGCGCACCTGGTGGCAAAACTTAGCACATCCTTTCGGAAACATGGCGCCTTCGGAAGGGAAGTCCCAGGTGGGAAAATTCCCTCCCTCAAATTCCCTCGGTATACTATACAAAATGCACTCTTCCCATCTCATACTATATAAAATGCTAAAGATGGCGGACATTTACATATGTACTATATAAAATGCTTTCGTGTACTTCCGGCAACCGTCGGCTACCTTCGTACACGTCGTCTGCTGGTCTGACGCACACCCAAATGCCACGCTCTGATTGGTTACCTCCCTACTTTACAAATAATATTTCTCACACGTACTGTTAGACTACTTATTTAATTTAATTTTTCTCAAATTTTAACAAATACACAGTTAACATACGCTCTTAGCTTTGGGTACTCATCCGCGGCTTCCTACACTGTTACCTATATCGAATCACAGTTCATCCTCAAGCCCCTACTTAACACTCCAGGCAACCCGCAATACACGTTTTTAATTAATTATTTATTCAAAAATGAAGGGACAATTCTTTTTATTTAATCTGTTTATAATTTGTAATACACTGTTATCCTATCCATTTTAATTAATTTTTTATTTTATATTAAATACACAGTTAACATACGCTCTTACCTTCAACTACCATCTACTTCTGGATACCTTTGTATTAACCTGACATCCTCTAAACCTAACACGCTAGCTTAACGCTCTTACCCATGCCTAACCGAACTATCCAACTGTACTTACAAAGTCTACTCGGGCTTTATCAGTCCGTTACTACAAGCTTCACATTTTCTTTCATTAACTATAACAATTTCCTATTTTCGCCCACCTTTGCATGCATGTACATCTTACCTAGGTTACATTACTTACTTTTATTATCAATTCTGTGGACTCAAATACCTCACTTCCCATCCACGTACATATCCAGAACCCATCAGCCCCCCTACATAACGAAACAAGCACACCTACCTTCACTTCCTCTCCACAATCATTCCTTCCTTTGTACCGACACTCGAGGACTAATTCACTAACATTTCACAACCTATATACTAGTTATTGGACTGCAGTGCAATGGCAGTCCAAGAGTTCTCGCGCAACACAAGCTGACCTTTGAGGTCAGTGTTATATTGATTGCTATTTTAATTGGCACCAGACGGACTGCATATCAACCACATGCTAACCCAAGAGGTCAAGTTTTGTGATATCAGTCTGAGGTCAGTTTTATATTGTTTCCTATTAAAATATAAAGTGTTTGGTTTCAAATATACAGATTTTACTTAACCTACCAATTGAACAAGTTTCAAACATGTATGACCCGGCAACCTTACCATATTTCGTCTATTATTAAACAAAACGAAAGAATTATTGGTATTATAGTCCCGTACTTTTAAAAAAAGAGAGCAATAATAATTTATTTACACACTACGTTTTATTCAGTAAAATCAATTGATATTCTTGTTATTACCAATTATCATACGTAATACATAGAACCTTTTACAATAATTTGTGCTTTATATTTAAATTATTACGAGTAAACTTAATTTTAACAAAGTTTTATCAATTTGTTTTGTTGTAAATTCCATAATTTATAAAAATGCTAACACATTACATGTGTAATAATGAGAGATCGTACATCAAATTATACCGTATTTTCTAAAGTTTTTATAGTTTAGGTAGGATTTTAAACAATATGTATAGCATTTATAACCGAATTATTGTATGTTAACCAACCTAAACTTACAAATAACAATTATTATATCCACAAACACATGATAAATGAAGTGTAATAACCTCAAACACAAGATAATTCCTCACACTTTATATACACCATAGCAATACACTATTTACTGTATTTGAGACGTTAATCGTAGAGGTATGGGTCTTGAATGAATGTAGTCTTTGTTACTAACTAAGGCTGCTGGACCCTTTGATATATGCCATGGAACCCAAACCACATAGTATTGATTTTATTTCAAACAAACTGTCAGTTTAAAAAACATTCTAACACAAGAGTAAATTCCATCCAAAAGTAAGAAAAAATCAAAGATACATACAAATTTCAGAAAAAAGAGTCATTTTACACAAAAAATGTGTTGAAACATTGTTCAAATCAAGGAATAACTACCAACATAGTACTCTCCAAACCCCTTAAAGTTGAGTTAAAATGCACATAAATAGGGATATTTGTGTACAAAACATGTTATAATTCCCTAAAAGCATTAAAATGCAGTGTCATAACAATGATATTCACCCTAAACATTAAAAATTCCTTTAAAATACTCTTATAGAACCTTTAAAAACTTAATTTGAGCTCAAATCAACGTACAAAACTGATGTAACACTTGTAAATTAATTGTTTAACCTACATAGCTATTTAGTTGACTCCAAACATTTGACAAAGTGTAAGTACCCAATAGGAATAAATTCTCTATAATGTTCACATTTTAAGCTTGATTTTAACAAAACCTGGTGCTATTGATTCTTTGCACATTAAACAAATAAACAAATAGTTAGTTGAAACGTCTCTGTTGTAGAAACCGTGGTATTAACAGTAAGAAAGTTTGGTTTCTTTTGACTATAATATACTCGATCAGAAAATGTATATACACCACTCCCAAAGACCCAAACACATGAAGAACCTAGAACATACAACACCCTTGATAGATCACCTTCCTATTCATCATATAAGGCCCTTGTTTGTCCACCCAGCTATTCTATGAAATTAAGTGGCAGAGAGGACTTTATAGCCCTAAATTCGCCTTATAAAGTAACAATAAAGTAGTTTTCATGTAATTTCCATCCAAAATACATATACAAACTACCTACCAAGCTCCATTACCCTACCTATACATTAGTAAGACTCTCCTACCCACTTAGCCAACACACAGCTATCTTTACAGACCAACTACCCTCCCAACCAATTTAACAAACACAACTGTCGATTGACACTCCACCTTCCCAAAGCATAAGACTTTTGAAAGACCACCTACCAAAGATACAAAAATCATGATAAACAAACTACACACTCTGCAGACATGACTTAATATACCATCATACTAACATGAAAATAGTCCTATTGACATACCCCTACCTATCCAATATACGTACCACACACCGTACATACAAGACTTATGTTTACCCACCCACATACTAATCAAACAAGACTCATGATTGACCATCCATCTCCGTAACATTCATGGATGACCACCTAACCATACATACGTACACCATAAAACCATGACTTAACAGTCCACACGCCTACTCAAAACACAACACCTCTGATAGATAATCCACCTAAACACTACATAAAACCTATGATTGACACTCAAAATTCATGGATGACCACCTAACCATACATACGTACACCATAAAACCATGAAAAACCATGACTTAACAGTCCACACGCCTACTCAAAACACAACACCTCTGATAGATAATCCACCTAAACACTACATAAAACCTATGATTGACACTCAACATTCATGGATGACCACCTAACCATACATACGTACACCATAAAACCATGACTTAACAATCCACACACCTACTCAAAACACAACACCTCTGATAGATAATCCACCTAAACACTACATAAAACCTATGATTGACACTCAACATTCATGGATGACCACCTAACCATACATACGTACACCATAAAACCATGACTTAACAGTCCACACACCAACTCAAAACACAACACCTCTGATAGATAATCCACCTAAACACTACATAAAACCTATGATTGACACTCAACATTCATGGATGACCACCTAACCATACATACGTACACCATAAAACCATGAAAAACCATGACTTAACAGTCCACACGCCTACTCAAAACACAACACCTCTGATAGATAATCCACCTAAAACACTACATAAAACCTATGATTGACACTCAACATTCATGGATGACCACCTAACCATACATACGTACACCATAAAACCATGACTTAACAGTCCACACGCCTACTCAAAACACAACACCTCTGATAGATAATCCACCTAAACACTACATAAAACCTATGATTGACACTCAACATTCATGGATGACCACCTAACCATACATACGTACACCATAAAACCATGAAAAACCATGACTTAACAGTCCACACGCCTACTCAAAACACAACACCTCTGATAGATAATCCACCTAAACACTACATAAAACCTATGATTGACACTCAACATTCATGGATGACCACCTAACCATACATACGTACACCATAAAACCATGACTTAACAGTCCACACGCCTACTCAAAACACAACACCTCTGATAGATAATCCACCTAAACACTACATAAAACCTATGATTGACACTCAACATTCATGGATGACCACCTAACCATACATACGTACACCATAAAACCATGACTTAACAGTCCACACGCCTACTCAAAACACAACACCTCTGATAGATAATCCACCTAAACACTACATAAAACCTATGATTGACACTCAACATTCATGGATGACCACCTAACCATACATACGTACACCATAAAACCATGACTTAACAGTCCACACGCCTACTCAAAACACAACACCTCTGATAGATAATCCACCTAAACACTACATAAAACCTATGATTGACACTCAACATTCATGGATGACCACCTAACCATACATACGTACACCATAAAACCATGACTTAACAATCCACACACCTACTCAAAACACAACACCTCTGATAGATAATCCACCTAAACACTACATAAAACCTATGATTGACACTCAACATTCATGGATGACCACCTAACCATACATACGTACACCATAAAACCATGACTTAACAGTCCACCCGCCTACCTCTGCACACACAATTCCTTAGGACACACCCTACACATACCACTCATCCTACAGACAAAACTCCTAGAGAACTACCCATCCACCATAAAAAACACTATTGCTTCATATAATCATGTTTTAAAATAACATTATTACACTGTAAGATAGGTTTAATATAGCTAAAGACCTAAAGTGTTTCCTAAAATTATGTTTTCTCTAGAAATATGAGAGTCGTTGGTCGAAAACATCCAAACTAAACATAGAAAATAAGAATCAGCTAGTAGTTTCATAGAAATTCTGCAATACAACTAAAAAAATATGAGAAAAAATTAGGTTTAAAAACAATGAACACAGAAAAAATTAGGTTTAAAAACAATGAACACAGAAAAAATTAGGTTTAAAAACAATGAACATAGAAAAAGTTAGGTTAAAAAAATGAACACAGAAAAAGTTAGGTTAAAAAAATGAACATAGAAAAAGTTAGGTTAGCAAACATCAGAAAAGTAAGTCTAGCAAACAACCGAAAGGTTGATTGCTATCCTTACTTTTCCGAAAAGTTGTTAAAATTAACAAAAGTCATAAAATGTCCACATTTTATGAGTTTTGTTAATTTTAACTGAACTTTTCTGATGTTTGCTAACCTAACTTTTTCTATGTTCATTTTTTTAACCTAACTTTTTCTGTGTTCATTTTTTTAACCTAACTTTTTCTATGTTCATTGTTTTTAAACCTAATTTTTTCTGTCTTCATTGTTTTTAAACCTAATTTTTTCTGTGTTCATTGTTTTTAAACCTAATTTTTTCTCATATTTTTTTAGTTGTATAGCGGAATTTCTATGAAACTACTAGCTGATTCTTATTTTCTATGTTTAGTTTGGATGTTTTCGACCAACGACTCTCATATTTCTAGAGAAAACATAATTTTAGGAAACACTTTAGGTCTTTAGCTATATTAAACCTATCTTACAGTGTAATAATGTTATTTTAAAACATGATTATATGAAGCAATAGTGTTTTTATGGTGGATGGGTAGTTCTCTAGGAGTTTTGTCTGTAGGATGAGTGGTATGTGTAGTGTGTGTCCTAAGGAATTGTGTGTGCAGAGGTAGGCGGGTGGACTGTTAAGTCATGGTTTTATGGTGTACGTATGTATGGTTAGGTGGTCATCCATGAATGTTGAGTGTCAATCATAGGTTTTAAGTAGTGTTTAGGTGGATTATCTATCAGAGGTGTTGTGTTTTGAGTAGGTGTGTGGATTGTTAAGTCATGGTTTTATGGTGTACGTATGTATGGTTAGGTGGTCATCCATGAATGTTGAGTGTCAATCATAGGTTTTATGTAGTGTTTAGGTGGATTATCTATCAGAGGTGTTGTGTTTTGAGTAGGCGTGTGGACTGTTAAGTCATGGTTTTATGGTGTACGTATGTATGGTTAGGTGGTCATCCATGAATGTTGAGTGTCAATCATAGGTTTTATGTAGTGTTTAGGTGGATTATCTATCAGAGGTGTTGTGTTTTGAGTAGGCGTGTGGACTGTTAAGTCATGGTTTTATGGTGTACGTATGTATGGTTAGGTGGTCATCCATGAATGTTGAGTGTCAATCATAGGTTTTATGTAGTGTTTAGGTGGATTATCTATCAGAGGTGTTGTGTTTTGAGTAGGCGTGTGGACTGTTAAGTCATGGTTTTATGGTGTACGTATGTATGGTTAGGTGGTCATCCATGAATGTTGAGTGTCAATCATAGGTTTTATGTAGTGTTTAGGTGGATTATCTATCAGAGGTGTTGTGTTTTGAGTAGGCGTGTGGACTGTTAAGTCATGGTTTTTCATGGTTTTATGGTGTATGTATGTATGGTTAGGTGGTCATCCATGAATGTTGAGTGTCAATCATAGGTTTTATGTAGTGTTTAGGTGGATTATCTATCAGAGGTGTTGTGTTTTGAGTAGGTGTGTGGATTGTTAAGTCATGGTTTTATGGTGTACGTATGTAGGGTTAGGTGGTCATCCATGAATGTTGAGTGTCAATCATAGGTTTTATGTAGTGTTTAGGTGGATTATCTATCAGAGGTGTTGTGTTTTGAGTAGGCGTGTGGACTGTTAAGTCATGGTTTTTCATGGTTTTATGGTGTACGTATGTATGGTTAGGTGGTCATCCATGAATGTTGAGTGTCAATCATAGGTTTTATGTAGTGTTTAGGTGGATTATCTATCAGAGGTGTTGTGTTTTGAGTTGGTGTGTGGACTGTTAAGTCATGGTTTTATGGTGTACGTATGTATGGTTAGGTGGTCATCCATGAATGTTGAGTGTCAATCATAGGTTTTATGTAGTGTTTAGGTGGATTATCTATCAGAGGTGTTGTGTTTTGAGTAGGTGTGTGGATTGTTAAGTCATGGTTTTATGGTGTACGTATGTATGGTTAGGTGGTCATCCATGAATGTTGAGTGTCAATCATAGGTTTTATGTAGTGTTTAGGTGGATTATCTATCAGAGGTGTTGTGTTTTGAGTAGGCGTGTGGACTGTTAAGTCATGGTTTTTCATGGTTTTATGGTGTACGTATGTATGGTTAGGTGGTCATCCATGAATGTTGAGTGTCAATCATAGGTTTTATGTAGTGTTTAGGTGGATTATCTATCAGAGGTGTTGTGTTTTGAGTAGGCGTGTGGACTGTTAAGTCATGGTTTTATGGTGTACGTATGTATGGTTAGGTGGTCATCCATGAATGTTACGGAGATGGATGGTCAATCATGAGTCTTGTTTGATTAGTATGTGGGTGGGTAAACATAAGTCTTGTATGTACGGTGTGTGGTACGTATATTGGATAGGTAGGGGTATGTCAATAGGACTATTTTCATGTTAGTATGATGGTATATTAAGTCATGTCTGCAGAGTGTGTAGTTTGTTTATCATGATTTTTGTATCTTTGGTAGGTGGTCTTTCAAAAGTCTTATGCTTTGGGAAGGTGGAGTGTCAATCGACAGTTGTGTTTGTTAAATTGGTTGGGAGGGTAGTTGGTCTGTAAAGATAGCTGTGTGTTGGCTAAGTGGGTAGGAGAGTCTTACTAATGTATAGGTAGGGTAATGGAGCTTGGTAGGTAGTTTGTATATGTATTTTGGATGGAAATTACATGAAAACTACTTTATTGTTACTTTATAAGGCGAATTTAGGGCTATAAAGTCCTCTCTGCCACTTAATTTCATAGAATAGCTGGGTGGACAAACAAGGGCCTTATATGATGAATAGGAAGGTGATCTATCAAGGGTGTTGTATGTTCTAGGTTCTTCATGTGTTTGGGTCTTTGGGAGTGGTGTATATACATTTTCTGATCGAGTATATTATAGTCAAAAGAAACCAAACTTTCTTACTGTTAATACCACGGTTTCTACAACAGAGACGTTTCAACTAACTATTTGTTTATTTGTTTAATGTGCAAAGAATCAATAGCACCAGGTTTTGTTAAAATCAAGCTTAAAATGTGAACATTATAGAGAATTTATTCCTATTGGGTACTTACACTTTGTCAAATGTTTGGAGTCAACTAAATAGCTATGTAGGTTAAACAATTAATTTACAAGTGTTACATCAGTTTTGTACGTTGATTTGAGCTCAAATTAAGTTTTTAAAGGTTCTATAAGAGTATTTTAAAGGAATTTTTAATGTTTAGGGTGAATATCATTGTTATGACACTGCATTTTAATGCTTTTAGGGAATTATAACATGTTTTGTACACAAATATCCCTATTTATGTGCATTTTAATTCAACTTTAAGGGGTTTGGAGAGTACTATGTTGGTAGTTATTCCTTGATTTGAACAATGTTTCAACACATTTTTTGTGTAAAATGACTCTTTTTTCTGAAATTTGTATGTATCTTTGATTTTTTCTTACTTTTGGATGGAATTTACTCTTGTGTTAGAATGTTTTTTAAACTGACAGTTTGTTTGAAATAAAATCAATACTATGTGGTTTGGGTTCCATGGCATATATCAAAGGGTCCAGCAGCCTTAGTTAGTAACAAAGACTACATTCATTCAAGACCCATACCTCTACGATTAACGTCTCAAATACAGTAAATAGTGTATTGCTATGGTGTATATAAAGTGTGAGGAATTATCTTGTGTTTGAGGTTATTACACTTCATTTATCATGTGTTTGTGGATATAATAATTGTTATTTGTAAGTTTAGGTTGGTTAACATACAATAATTCGGTTATAAATGCTATACATATTGTTTAAAATCCTACCTAAACTATAAAAACTTTAAAAATACGGTATAATTTGATGTACGATCTCTCATTATTACACATGTAATGTGTTAGCATTTTTATAAATTATGGAATTTACAACAAAACAAATTGATAAAACTTTGTTAAAATTAAGTTTACTCGTAATAATTTAAATATAAAGCACAAATTATTGTAAAAGGTTCTATGTATTACGTATGATAATTGGTAATAACAAGAATATCAATTGATTTTACTGAATAAAACGTAGTGTGTAAATAAATTATTATTGCTCTCTTTTTTTAAAAGTACGGGACTATAATACCAATAATTCTTTCGTTTTGTTTAATAATAGACGAAATATGGTAAGGTTGCCGGGTCATACATGTTTGAAACTTGTTCAATTGGTAGGTTAAGTAAAATCTGTATATTTGAAACCAAACACTTTATATTTTAATAGGAAACAATATAAAACTGACCTCAGACTGATATCACAAAACTTGACCTCTTGGGTTAGCATGTGGTTGATATGCAGTCCGTCTGGTGCCAATTAAAATAGCAATCAATATAACACTGACCTCAAAGGTCAGCTTGTGTTGCGCGAGAACTCTTGGACTGCCATTGCACTGCAGTCCAATAACTAGTATATAGGTTGTGAAATGTTAGTGAATTAGTCCTCGAGTGTCGGTACAAAGGAAGGAATGATTGTGGAGAGGAAGTGAAGGTAGGTGTGCTTGTTTCGTTATGTAGGGGGGCTGATGGGTTCTGGATATGTACGTGGATGGGAAGTGAGGTATTTGAGTCCACAGAATTGATAATAAAAGTAAGTAATGTAACCTAGGTAAGATGTACATGCATGCAAAGGTGGGCGAAAATAGGAAATTGTTATAGTTAATGAAAGAAAATGTGAAGCTTGTAGTAACGGACTGATAAAGCCCGAGTAGACTTTGTAAGTACAGTTGGATAGTTCGGTTAGGCATGGGTAAGAGCGTTAAGCTAGCGTGTTAGGTTTAGAGGATGTCAGGTTAATACAAAGGTATCCAGAAGTAGATGGTAGTTGAAGGTAAGAGCGTATGTTAACTGTGTATTTAATATAAAATAAAAAATTAATTAAAATGGATAGGATAACAGTGTATTACAAATTATAAACAGATTAAATAAAAAGAATTGTCCCTTCATTTTTGAATAAATAATTAATTAAAAACGTGTATTGCGGGTTGCCTGGAGTGTTAAGTAGGGGCTTGAGGATGAACTGTGATTCGATATAGGTAACAGTGTAGGAAGCCGCGGATGAGTACCCAAAGCTAAGAGCGTATGTTAACTGTGTATTTGTTAAAATTTGAGAAAAATTAAATTAAATAAGTAGTCTAACAGTACGTGTGAGAAATATTATTTGTAAAGTAGGGAGGTAACCAATCAGAGCGTGGCATTTGGGTGTGCGTCAGACCAGCAGACGACGTGTACGAAGGTAGCCGACGGTTGCCGGAAGTACACGAAAGCATTTTATATAGTACATATGTAAATGTCCGCCATCTTTAGCATTTTATATAGTATGAGATGGGAAGAGTGCATTTTGTATAGTATACCGAGGGAATTTGAGGGAGCGAATTTTCCCACCTGGGACTTCCCTTCCGAAGGCGCCATGTTTCCGAAAGGATGTGCTAAGTTTTGCCACCAGGTGCGCTACGATCGGGTCGAGCACATAGAGTATATGGAGTAGTGTATGGAATATTAAATTTGTTATTGTGTATATATGAGTAGAGTAACAAGGGGCGCATGCGTGCCCGACCAGCAGACGACGTGTGCATCATAGGCTAAGAGCGTACGAAGGTAGCCGACGGTCGCCGGAAGTACCCGCCATCTTGGATCCGGTTGTCATCTTTTTACATTTATTATAGTGTAAAGTCCGCCATATTGGATAAGGAATTTTGGAGGGAATTTTGGGTGGGAAAGACGCCATATTGGACAAAAAAGTCCATTTTATATAGTATATCATGGAAAAAGACGCCATATTAAACAAAAAAGTTCATTTTATATAGTCTAAGGTCGCCATCTTGGCTGAGGGAATTTTGGGAAGGGAATTTTGGGTGGGAAAGACGCCATATTGGACAAAAAAGTCCATTTTATATAGTATATCATGGAAAAAGACGCCATATTAAACAAAAAAGTCCATTTTATATAGTCTAACATGGAAAAAGTTAGGTTAAGACTGTATTTTATATAGTGTATCTTATATAGTATAACAAGGTTAACAGTGAATTTCATATAGTATAACACGGAAAAAGTTAGGTTAACAATGAATTTTATATAGTATAACAAGGTTAACAGTGAATTTCATATAGTATGATGTGGGAATTTGGAGGGAAATTTGGGAATTTGGAGGAAAATCGGGAAAATTGGGGAAAAAGTAAGGTAATTTCGGGAAAATCGGGAATTTGGGGGAAAATCGGGAATTTTGGGGAATTCCGGGAAAAGCGTGGGAAATTTGGGAATTTGGCGGGAAATTTGAGGTTAGGAAAAGTGAGGTTAGAAAATTTGGCGGGAAATGGGCGCCGCCATCTTGGAAAGGTCATGTGACCGCTCTCGACCAATCAGAGCTCGGGGTGGTCACGTGACCCGAAGATACCCGAACGTGGTCGCCATCTTGGATCCTCGACCCGAAGATACCCGAAAGTGAGCCCAAAACCCGGGCTTTTTATCTACTATCACCCCAAAATATTGGTGATTAAAACTGGCTATTGGAAACATTTCATATAAAATTTATGTCACATAAACTACCCATTTATTAATTATTTTGTTAATATAAGGACTGCAACAAAAAACCCCTTAGTGAAGCACGTTAATCTGAGGACAACAGGAAGCCTGACCGGTGCTGGTTCTGTCCTTAATGAAAATATCGACCATTGAAGCTCCTGCTATGTAAAATTATGAATTTCATCCCTTTATCTTTATACTTATGACAACATTAATCATTTGACTTTCATACGACAACAATCTTAATTTGTTAATCATATTGAAACGTAATGTTTTGTTTTAGAACTGTTAAATAATATTAGCATTCATTTTTGTAATATGTATTATAACTTAAAATATTTAAAGGAATTTAGCAAGTTTATGCCATTATTGAAGTAAACAAGTGTTAAATAAATTATTTCAAAATACATATGCTTTTGATAGATAAATATTCATATTATGGAAGCCTACAATACAGAAACAGATAAAAGTCCGTATCATCTGTTGAGACAGTGATTATACTTCAAAATTTAATTTATATACGAGAGAATTCAGTTTTAATGAGTTATATATTAAGGTCAGTATCAAATATATATATATTGGAGACCTAGCACCTACTATGTTGAATAAAACCTGTAAGAAGGAAGAATACACTAAAAACACACTAAAAACACATACAATGATATTGACCCACCCTCCCACCCATACACGTACAGTGATATTGACCCACCCGCCCACCCATACTCGTACAATGATATTGACCCACCCGCCCATACACATACAGTGGGAGGTCTGCAGAGGCGCTTGAGATTTACGGAGGTATTTACCAATCATCTGACGTTTTGCCTCAGTGGTCAAGGCTTCGACCCACTAAATACAAGGACCACGAACAAATACCCAACTGAGCTGACAGTTGGTACTTGACTTGTTGAATTAAGTTCACCCTCAGGCCTAGGGCCTATTTTAACTGGCAAGTATAGTTTAAAATCAGCTTAAGTTGATTTTTGACAGTAAATTGATAACTGATAAGTAGTGACCCACCCGCCCATCCATACACGTACAATGGTAGTGACCCACCCACCCATCCATACACGTACAATGGTAGTGACCCACCCGCCCATTCATACACGTACAGTGGTAGTGACCCACCCGCCCATCCATACACGTACAGTGGTAATAATATCATTATTTTTCTTTTCTCTAACGTAAAAATGATTTTTTATTTGCATATAGTAATAATAAATTAAGGTTTTGTAAAATAAATGAGCTTTGTAACTGAACAGTGTAATTTATCCAGTGTTTTGATAAATGTTGTCAATATTGTTCGTAGTACAGAGGTTGTTGGAAGTTTGTTTAGGTTTCAGAGATTTGTTCGTAGTTTTTTTAAGGAGCAAGATTTGTTGACTTAAGACAGTGTTTTGTAAGTTAGAGAAGAGGATATTGCAAGTTTTTTTGGTTTAAGATATAGATGCTAGTGGCAATAGTTTTACTTAAGTTGCAGAGTTTGCTGACTATTTTTGTAAGTTTGTTATCTTAAGATTTTGGCGACAAGTGCTTTTTTTTTGTTAAGGCTTAGAACTCTGATTGGTTTTTGTTTAAGGCGTGAAGGTTGTTTGGCATTTTTTAATGTAAGGTGCACATGAAGTCAACATTTCTTTTGTTTTTGATATTTGGGGTTATTAGACCATATATAGAGGAGTTATTAGTTGAAAAATGCCTTTCTTGTAAAATAAGGCAATTCAATTCCTATAAATTAATTAAAAATATATTGTAGAAAGGCAGATACAGTTAATTAATCACCTATAATAATTTTTTAATTTCTATGATTCAGGATCGAAAAACTTATTATATTGGTATTTATCGTTGACCGAGATTTTATTTATTTTTAATTATATATACAGGGTGTTTAGCGAGTGGTTGGCACAACTTCAGGTATGATAGTAGACATACAAATAAGCAAAAGAGTTGCTGTAAACATGTGGCTTATCTCGCCTTGTTAAGTGTCTATCAGTCTGTATGTGTTTTTATGAAAAAAATTATATCTCAAACATGGTTTGAGCTAATGATTTAAAACTTGGTATATTTGCTAACCTAGTTAGGGGTAGTTTAAAATAAAAAAGGAACAAAATTATCTTTATCAGTTTATAAATGGCAACCATTAGAAATGTTAAAAGTTAAATAACTTTAAAACAATTATTTGTATTGAAATTGTATTACATATTTTAATTTTGTAAATTTAATAGAAAATTCAAAGATACCTCAATTTCAAAAATCGGGTTGAAAATAAAAGAGTAAAGCACTTTTTCATGTATGCTTGTTTAGGGGTTTTCACTTGTAGGAAGTTTACTAACTGTTTTAAATTAGTTTTAAGTATACATTGCTTAATTAATTATTGTAGGCTGAAGTATGCATTAATGAAGGAGGGCGTCACATTTGAGACACATCCCCCCACCAAAGCTGGAAAGCGTGCCAACTGGGGGATGGCTCAAAACAAATCGAGCGATGGGATCACGGGTGGCAGTTGGAGGGTCAAAATAACACTCGGCAGCTGAGCCAAACTAATTTTATTTCAAGAAACATCATTTAATAAATCAAAACGGCAGAAGGCCACAATATAAAATAGGCAGAAGGCCACAATATAAAATTTGCACTTAAATAAATAACAAAACACACAAAAGCTACAAGAACAACAAACTCAACAAATACCAAAATTAACAAATTAACAACTACATGGCCTATCTGCAGCCTAGCCTGAGACACCCCAAAACGTAAGAAAAATTTAATAGGCCCCAACTAAAAGTGAAGAAAATTATAAAATTTTTGGTATCACCAATTACACCGGCAATTTGGCCCGCATCCCTTGATTCCACCGGGCCAGGGAGTAAGCCGGAATCCCTGGGCAGCTCCGAATTAAAAGTTAAGCAAAAGCACCATAATCCCCTTTTGGCGAAAGTTTAAAAATTAAATAATTTAAAAGAAAATATAACACGGTACAGTTCGAGTAAAAATTCACTTCAAAACCCCCCCCTAATACACTTAACAAAAAAAATAAATAACAATAACTAGACCTAAACATATAAATACATCACATAACTTAACCATAGGGACCTAACAACTATAAAATCTAAAAAGATATAACAACAAATAAAACTAATTAATTAATAACAAGAAATATAAATATAAATAAATATTAACACCCAAAAGTTCTTTTTGTATTTCAAGTTTTTCCTTTTTTTTTTTTTTAAATAAAAAAAATATATAAGTCCCCATGGCTGTTTTCTCACTTTGTCCAAACAGTTTTAGGCCTAGTCACCAATTACATAGTTCCACAAACTTTTTTTTTCCGCTTTTATATCATATAGCACTTCCATTTTTTTTTCTTTATAAATACTTGAACAGCAAAACCCCCAGCTCAGCCGCCGGGAAAACAACATGGAAAGCACTGACCTGAGGACAGAAGACTCATACCCAAAGATGTAGGTGGGGCAGCAGGGTCACCAATGGCCTCTATACATGGTCCTCAGGCCAGGCTGGCAGTGTGGATGGTAGAACTTTGCCCGGACGACCGGCTGAGGGAAAATGTCCCACTCGAGGACCCTGGAGTTTTGGGCACCTTAGCCTAACATATTCTCGTGACGAACGGCTGCAGTGAACAGCTCGAACAATCTAGAAGCCGGTCAACCGGACCGAAGCTGCTGGAACACGGAACGAAACGGAACTGGGCCAACGGCTACCAAGTACGCGAAACGCAGGGCAAAACGAATCTCAGGCAGCCCGGCAGACAACCACGAAAAAACGAAACTGTACCGGTCCAAGACCCGGTACAACCTCCCTCTGCAAACCTCAACACACCCAGGCAGGGGAGAACACTCGGTACCTCAGGGAACCAAGAGAAGACGAAGACCTCCGAAGAGTGGTGTTCCAAGGACGTCCAAGAGAAACTAAGAGGGGAAACCCCTCGAACAGGGAGCAAACTACCCTGACTGTCGGGCCCGACAAGAAAAAAGAGAGAAAGAAGACTCTCTCAGAACAGCCACCTAGGGCGCAGAGGTGATCAATCTCTTTGCCCCAAGAAACCCCCAGGAACACCAACTCCTGGACCAACCGTTCCCCGGAAAGCCTTAAGCTGGGACACATGGGCTTTCCTAAACACCCTGCCTGACTGGGGATCAACCAGCAGAGCAGTCACCGGTGACAAAAACCTGTCGATGCGGTGGGGACCAGACCACCGATAGCACAACTTTGCAGCTCTTCGTTCCGCGGCCGAACTGACCGGGTGAGCCTGACAAAGAACCAGATCTCCAACCTGAAAAGGGTTAGGAGTACGACCCTTATCATACCTCCTCCTCACTCTCTCTCTAGCACGTAGCAGGTTGCGCCGAGCAGCCCGCCACGTGGACACTACGTCAGTGGCACCTGGCGTAGGTAGAAGATCCTCTAGCCTCCACAAGTTGGACAAAGGGTTGTTAGGAGGGTAGCCATGTAGAATCTCGAAGGGAGTGGCATTGTGACTCTCATGCTTGGAAGAATTAAAGGCAAGCTGGAGCCAAGAGAGACTCTCATCCCAGGTGTTCTGCTTCTCAGCATGGAAAGTAATAAGGGCAGACCGAAGATTGCGGTTGAACCGCTCTGCATGAGAAGGCTGTGGGTAATACGGAGAGGTAGTCACATGCCTGATACCATTGCCAAAACAGAACCTACGAAACTCATGTGAGGTAAACTGGCTACCGTTGTCGGACACAAGAGTGGAAGGCACACCAAAGTGCTGGAAGAGTTGGGACTGGAGAGCACGGATGGTGAGCTTAGCCGTAGCACTCCGAAGTGGGAAAAGCCAAACGAACTTCGAGAAAGCATCCACACAAACAAGTAGGTAGGAGCTACCTGACTTGCTACGGGGAAAAGGACCCACGTAGTCGATGAACACCTTCTCAAAAGGACGCTCGGCCACCTCAGAAGATAACAACCCTAACCTTGCATTCTGACTAGGCTTGCTGAGAGAGCACAGGTGACAAGCCCGCACTCTGCCAGCAACATCCCGGTCCATGCCCTTCCAGATGAAGTACCTACGAATCTTAGCGATGGTCTTATGAATGCCAAGATGACCGCCCACAAGAGAAGAGTGATAATATTGAAAGACCATCGGTACTAGATGACTAGGCAGCACTACACGGGGTTCACCCCTCTGTCGAGGACGGCAACAGAGTACCCCTTTGGACAGAAAATAGGGAGGGTGGGCACCTCCCTCTTGAAGCTCACCTAAGATGACTGACAGCTCAGGATCTTTCTGCTGATGGGACAGTAGGTCGTCAAAAGCCAGAGGAAAATCCAGAAGAACAGCACCACACTGAGCAACAGCCTCAGTCGGTGGATCACTGGGTTCGTGGTACATGCGGGAAAGAGCATCCGCGATGACATTCTGGGTACCCCTAAGATGTTGAACTCGGAACTTAAAGGCAGAAATTTTGACCACCCAGCGACCAATTTTCCCGAGCTGTCGGGGATGGGCAAGAAGCCAAGACAGTGCCTGATTGTCCGTCTCCAGCAAGAACTCAGCGTGTTCCAAGAAACGCCGAAACTTGTCCGTACCAAAGACAACAGCCAGACACTCTAACTCATAGATGGAAGAAGCTTTCCTTTCCTGGTGAGACAACGTCCTCGAAGCAAAAGCGATGGGCTGCCTGACCCCATCAAACTCCTGAGAAAGAACAGCAGCAATGGCGGAGGAGGAGGCATCAGTCTGAAGAATGAATTCTCTGCTGAAATCAGGCATACGCAGGACAGGAGGTTGCATGATAGCCTCCTTGAGAGCATCAAAGGCAGTCTGCTGAGCTTGGCCCCACACAAAAGGGACACCTTTCTTTCGCAGCTCGTTCAACGGGGCAGCAAGCTCGGCCACGTCAGGGATGAAGCGACGGTAAAAATTCACCATCCCCACAAAACGGGCAATCCCCTTGGCATCTCTGGGAGGAGGAAAATCCCGAATGCCCTGGGTCCTCGCAGGATCTATGCAGACGCCTCGAGAAGATATCAGATGACCCAGAAAAGAAATCTCAGGACGAGCAAAAGTGACTTTCTCTGGATTGACGGTAAGGCCAGCTGATTTGAGGCGACTAAGAACTTCCTCCAGATGTTGCATGTGTTCCCCGAAAGTCTCACTGTAGACAAGAAGATCGTCCAGGTAATTGAAGACAAACTTGAACTTCACATCATGGAAGATGGAATCAAGCAGACGAGTAAGAGTCTGGGCACCCACAGCAAGACCCATAGGAACCCTAGTGAACTGATAGAGATTCCAGGGAACACAGAAGCTAGTCATGGGCCGTGATTCCTTCTTCAATGGAATCTGATGGTAGGCCTGGTTCAAATCGAAAACACTGAAAAACTTAGCCTTACCGAACCAATCAAACGCCGAATGCAAATCAGGCAGAGGTACCGAGTCAATAGCGACCTTAGCGTTGAGCCTCCGATAATCCATCACAAGCCTAGACTTACCATTAGGCTTGGGTACAAGAAAAGCTGGACTGGCATAAGCAGAACGAGACGGTTCAATCACACCCTTGCTCAGAAGATCTTCAATCATAGCCCTCATAACCTCCATCTTTGGGGGAGCAAGTTTGTACGGATGACTTCTAACTGGCTGAGAATCGGTGAGGTGGATCTCATACTCCAGAAGAGAAGTGACCCCAAGCTCGGGCGTAAGCACATCAGGAAACCGCAAACACAGCCTCCTAATGGCCTCCGCCTGCTCAGGGAGGAGATGACCAACCGGATCCACCTTGGGTTGTTCGGGCTCACAACCCACCTCTCTGACTGCAGGAGGGCAGTCAGAATCCCCTACTAGAGGCACCAAAACTCGCCGATTAAACTTGAAAAACATCTGGTGCTTCTGGAGGTCAAGCACCATACCACTCTTAGAAATAAAGTCTGCCCCTAGGATACAAGAAACCGCCAGGTCCTTGGCAACAAGAAAACCCCACCTCCAGGAAAATCCTTCGATTTTAAAATGTAATGACGCCTTTAGAAGTATGGGTAGAGGAGTTTGGGATGCCGTCCAGCAAGTAATAGAAGAAGGCTCGGTGTGCCTGACAAGTCCTAAGGCGTCAAGGGACTCAAAAAGAGAAAGGCTGATGATACTGCATGCCGAACCAGAATCAAGAAGGGCTCGACACACCGTACCACCAAAAGAAACAAAAACGCCAGGACACACCGAGGTGACCGCACTAAGTCCCAGGGAAGCCATGCCAGCAAGGCCCGAAAAATCCCCGACACTCCTGCTATGGGCACGTGTCAGAGGCAAATGGCCACGGTCAGTCGCAACAACGCGGGGAGCTACTGTGGAGGCAACCCCCCGCGCTGAGCGTTTCCCGCCCCACGACCTCGAGCACGTGGACAGTCACGTCGAATGTGACCAGGTTGGCCACAAGCAAAACACACAACCGGAGGCCGAGAACCACGACCCTCCACTGGCTGACTCACACCTACAGACATAGCCGGTCGACGGGTGGGGAGAGCACGATGACTCTCAGAATCCCGCCCTTGCTGGTCTGAGAACTGCACGCTGCGCGAAACAATGCACAGCTGATGCAGCTCCCGAAAAGTCGAAGGAACACCAGCAAAAACCAATCTGCACCGTTCTTCGGGAGAAATGCCATCCAGGATGACACGAACGGTGTCAGCTTCAGAAAGGGTGAGGCGCAACGCTTGACGAGCTTCCTTGACTGAAGAGACATAGGCTGCCAGAGACTCGCCCCTACCCTGCGACCGATAAAATCTGTCCATGACCATCCTCTCCCTGAGTCGAATGGGAAGAAACGATGAAAGTAACTCTCGATGGAACGAGTCCACCGAGGCATCACTGGCCAAGACAGAACTCAACAACTCCCCAACGGGACCTCTACAATAAGGGAACACCAGACGAAGCAAGTCCCCAGCCTGCATGCCGGGCATCTCACTAAGTCTGAGAAAGGCCACCAGAAACTTAAGAAGCTCCTCAGGATCCATCCCATCGATCACAGGGAGATTCTGGATCATGGGCGTGAGAGGGTTAGGCAGCTTGTGGTAGCTCAGCTGCAGAAGAGCAGGTGAACCCAAAGAAGCAGTAGGAACGGCAGCTGGAGCCGAACCACAAGCAACCTCAACGGAAACGCCTGCAGGCTCAGAAGGAACCTCAGGCACAGTGAGAGCCGTTGTCTCAGCCTGCGGCCTCGACACATTAGGCGAAAGCGCGAAAGTAGGCCGCTGACCCAGACCCGTAGGAGTCGTGGAACCGGAGAGTGCCTGAAAAATCTCCTCAAGCCTAGATACACTCTCCAAGATCCACGCCCTTCCAGATGGTTCCAACCCCGGTGCCCGGTTGACCAGCCTTAAACGGGCAAGCAGATGCCCCAAACGTGCAAGGCGGCAGGCCCGGTCACGACCCACTGGAGGTTCAAACTGCAAATCCTCTAACACCCCTTCCCAATCTTCCACCTTCCGTTTACAAATCCCCAACTCATCACCAACCTCCAGCAGGTCAGACCAATCCACCGCCGTACCCGCGGACAACTGCTCCCGCAGCAACCTCCGGAGATTCAAAACATCCCCTTCCGGAGTCACACCCCGCGACCTCAATTCGAAAATCAACTCCTCCTTGACCAGGAGCGCAACATTCTGCAGATAGGCCATCTCGCAAAACAAAATTCTCAACAATACACAAAAAACGACAACTCCAGGGTCCAAGACGAACTAAACCCTCAGCCTACCGAGCCACTGCCGACCACTCCAATCCACCCATGAAACCCATTCAACAACGTAACCAAGCGGATTGCCTAAGTTTTTTTTTTTTTTTTTTTTTTTTTTTTTTTTTTTTTTATACAAAGTTAAATGATTTATTTGGTTTTTAATTGTTTTTCTTTTTAAATAATTATTTATTTGTTTCTTTTTTTTTCTTTTTTTTTTTTTACAATACCAAGACACCTTGACGGTAGGTCGGCCAACCATGGCCTACTAACTGGCAAACACCCACCGTCAACCACCAAGAAAGAATTAAAGGTTTTTTTTTTTTTTTTTTTTTTTTTTTTTTTTTTTTTTTTTTTTTTTTATAGGCAACCACGCTCTGCTACCAATTGAGACCCATCCCCCCACCAAAGCTGGAAAGCGTGCCAACTGGGGGATGGCTCAAAACAAATCGAGCGATGGGATCACGGGTGGCAGTTGGAGGGTCAAAATAACACTCGGCAGCTGAGCCAAACTAATTTTATTTCAAGAAACATCATTTAATAAATCAAAACGGCAGAAGGCCACAATATAAAATAGGCAGAAGGCCACAATATAAAATTTGCACTTAAATAAATAACAAAACACACAAAAGCTACAAGAACAACAAACTCAACAAATACCAAAATTAACAAATTAACAACTACATGGCCTATCTGCAGCCTAGCCTGAGACACCCCAAAACGTAAGAAAAATTTAATAGGCCCCAACTAAAAGTGAAGAAAATTATAAAATTTTTGGTATCACCAATTACACCGGCAATTTGGCCCGCATCCCTTGATTCCACCGGGCCAGGGAGTAAGCCGGAATCCCTGGGCAGCTCCGAATTAAAAGTTAAGCAAAAGCACCATAATCCCCTTTTGGTGAAAGTTTAAAAATTAAATAATTTAAAAGAAAATATAACACGGTACCGTTCGAGTAAAAATTCACTTCAAAACCCCCCCCTAATACACTTAACAAAAAAAAAAAAATAACAATAACTAGACCTAAACATATAAATACATCACATAACTTAACCATAGGGACCTAACAACTATAAAATCTAAAAAGATATAACAACAAATAAAACTAATTAATTAATAACAAGAAATATAAATATAAATAAATATTAACACCCAAAAGTTCTTTTTGTATTTCAAGTTTTTCCTTTTTTTTTTTTTTAAATAAAAAAAATATATAAGTCCCCATGGCTGTTTTCTCACTTTGTCCAAACAGTTTTAGGCCTAGTCACCAATTACATAGTTCCACAAACTTTTTTTTTCCGCTTTTATATCATATAGCACTTCCATTTTTTTTTTCTTTATAAATACTTGAACAGCAAAACCCCCAGCTCAGCCGCCGGGAAAACAACATGGAAAGCACTGACCTGAGGACAGAAGACTCATACCCAAAGATGTAGGTGGGGCAGCAGGGTCACCAATGGCCTCTATACATGGTCCTCAGGCCAGGCTGGCAGTGTGGATGGTAGAACTTTGCCCGGACGACCGGCTGAGGGAAAATGTCCCACTCGAGGACCCTGGAGTTTTGGGCACCTTAGCCTAACATATTCTCGTGACGAACGGCTGCAGTGAACAGCTCGAACAATCTAGAAGCCGGTCAACCGGACCGAAGCTGCTGGAACACGGAACGAAACGGAACTGGGCCAACGGCTACCAAGTACGCGAAACGCAGGGCAAAACGAATCTCAGGCAGCCCGGCAGACAACCACGAAAAAACGAAACTGTACCGGTCCAAGACCCGGTACACATTGAACAGCATTTATAATAAAATTATACAATTTGTGTTTTTGTTTTATGTAAAATAAATTTCGTTATTAACAAAAGCCTATTTTTCGTAGGAAACCCTAAACTAGCATATATGAAAACAGCTAATATTTATGTTGAGTTTCTGAGGGTCTATTTTATTCTTAGAGTTAAATAAAACGTTTGATTTTACTTAGACACGTGGAATAGTAAATTAAATTTTATAATGTTCTTGTGCAACGTAACGTTTACAATAACAGTATGCATAAATACTAACACAAGATTCAAGGTGTTTTTTAACTTTACCACCATTGGGTTCTTATAAACTACGAAGCTGACAACAACTTTTAAAAGGGGGACATTTCCTTATTAGAGAAGAGGATTAAAAATAAGTAGTTCACATTGATCAAAATAACCACAGATTTCCAGCATGGAGGCTAACTAAATTTTTTCTTGTCCAATACATAACATTTTATGGTGGTTTCGGATGGTAAATATAATTTTAAGAGTTTGTA
Organism: Stictocephala bisonia; assembly: GCA_035578905.1. Lineage (NCBI taxonomy): Eukaryota > Metazoa > Arthropoda > Insecta > Hemiptera > Membracidae > Stictocephala > Stictocephala bisonia. The sequence goes on along the minus strand of JAQJVL010001762.1, from coordinate 36,584 downwards.
TAAGTAGATCATTTTTGTATACCTGCCCTAAGTTTAATAAAATACAGGTAGGCCTAGGCCTATCTACTATAAGTAGGCTAGTAATCCACTATTGCCATTGCCAGCTGTTAATAAGAATCATACCATTGTTAGAACAAAAACAATTACTAACCTAAAAACGTTTAGTCTGTCAACACGTAAATGTTCACTGTACCAATTATTCTGCCTTACTCAACATATATATGTAAACCTCTCAAAAACAAGGAAATGTTCCCCTTTTAAAATGGATCGTCATCTTCATAGTTTACAAGATTCAAATGGCGGGACAGTTAAAAAACAACATCGTGTCTAGCATAGTATTTTATCTTCGTGGAAGTCTATACTGAAGCACACAATAGAAAGACTAATGAGTTCAGGCTTTGTCTAATGTCGGACTTTCCGATGAGTAGGTTAATATAAAAGGCGAGTATTGAATCAGATTTCTATAGAAATACATTCCAGTACTGTAAGACACTTATGTATTCCTGATTACCTACTAAGGGCCCCCGTGGACCTTTGACTCCGTTAGCCACAATTACGGCTATAATAACTACAAAGCTAAAGGTATCTTCTTTTTTTACGATATGGGAGGCCAGGCTTCAAACACCTGTTGACACCCCTAAGCCAAAGGGCTTATTGTGCGCCCTCCTTTATAGGACTTCAAACCTCATTAAATCCAAAATACTTAGAGAACAATGAGATTGCCTTGATGATGTTTTCCTGTGCTATTCTAAGTTCTCATACGACACTCAAGGTGAGAGCCCGCTTCCTACGTAGGGCCGAGCATTGGAAGAGGACGTGCCGTCCAGACACTTCCTGCTCCTCACAAGAGAATGGTGGTTGGAAACCCCATCTTCTTTATGAGTGCCCGAACAATCCACCTCCTGGTGCTTGCCAGCAATCCATGCAAAGACAATCGTATTGGTGAGGCTATCAGGGGGATTTTGCCCTCTCTCAAGCATTTGAATTCGTTAGCCACTATATACTTGTTAAAAAGCTAGCTCAATGTGATTCTCTCAAGCATTTGAATTCGTTAGCCACTATGTACTTGTTAAAAAGCTAGCTGAATATGATTATCTCAAGCATTTGAATTCGTTACCCACTATATACTTGTTAAAAAGCTAGCTCAATGTGATTCTCTCAAGCATTTGAATTCGTTAGCCAATATATACTTGTTAAAAAGCTAGCTCAATGTGATTCTATCAAGCATTTGAATTCGTTACCCACTATATACTTGTTAAAAAGCTAGCTCAATGTGATTCTCTCAAGCATTTGAATTCGTTAGCCACTATATACTTGTTAAAAAGCTAGCTCAATGTGATTCTCTCAAGCATTTGAATTCGTTAGCCACTATATACTTGTTAAAAAGCTAGCTCAATGTGATTATCTCAAGCATTTGAATTCGTTAGCCACTATATACTTGTTAAAAAGCTAGCTCAATGTGATTCTCTCAAGCATTTGAATTCGTTAGCCACTATATACTTGTTAAAAAGCTCGCTCAATGTGATTCTCTCAAGTATTTGAATTCGTTAGCCAATATATACTTGTTAAAAAGCTAGCTCAATGTGATTCTCTCAAGCATTTGAATTCGTTAGCCACTATATACTTGTTAAAAAGCTAGCTCAATGTGATTCTCTCAAGTATTTGAATTCGTTAGCCAATATATATTTGCAAAAAGCCAGCTCACTGTGATTATCTCAAGCATTTGAATTCGTTAGCCACTATATACTTGTTAAAAAGCTAGCTCAATGTGATTCTCTCAAGCATTTGAATTCCTTAGCCACAATATACTTGTTAACAAGCTAGCTCAATGTGATTCTCTCAAGCATTTGAATTCGTTAGCCACTATATACTTGTTAAAAAGCTAGCTCAATGTGATTCTCTCAAGCATTTGAATTCGTTAGCCACTATATACTTGTTAACAAGCTAGCTCAATGTGATTCTCTCAAGTATTTGAATTCGTTAGCCCAATATACTTGTTAAAAAGCTAGCTCAATGTGATTCTCTCAAGCATTTGAATTCGTTAGCCACTATATACTTGTTAACAAGCTAGCTCAATGTGATTCTCTCAAGTATTTGAATTCGTTAGCCAATATATATTTGTAAAAAGCCAGCTCACTGTGATTATCTCAAGCATTTAAATTCGTTAGCCACAATATACTTGTTAACAAGCTAGCTCAATGTGATTCTCTCAAGCATTTGAATTCGTTAGCCACAATATACTTGTTAACAAGCTAGCTCAATGTGATTCTCTCAAGCATTTGAATTCGTTAGCCACTTTATACTTGTTAAAAAGCTAGTTCAATGTGATTCTCTCAAGCATTTGAATTCGTTAGCCACAATATACTTGTTAACAAGCTAGCTCAATGTGATTCTCTCAAGCATTTGAATTCGTTAGCCACTATATACTTGTTAAAAGGCTAGCTCAATGTGATTCTCTCAAGCATTTGAATTCGTTAGCCACAATATACTTGTTAACAAGCTAGCTCAATGTGATTCTCTCAAGTATTTGAATTCGTTAGCCAATATATATTTGTAAAAAGCCAGCTCACTGTGATTATCTCAAGCATTTAAATTCGTTAGCCACAATATACTTGTTAACAAGCTAGCTCAATGTGATTCTCTCAAGCATTTGAATTTGTCAGCTACCATTTACTAAGTATATAAGTAGATAAGATAACGCTTGACAACGACGTCATTGTTACCGATCCAACTGTTCTAGCTGATATGATAAACGAACACCTGATTACCGTACAGTCTGGACCTAACACTAATGTCATAACATACAATTAGAAATGCCTAGACTGTTGCACTCTTTTTTTATGCTACCAACAACACATTTTGAAATACTAGAAATAATTAAAACCTTAAAGAATAAAAAATCAACAGGTCATGATAATTTAAGTACAGATCTCATAAAAAATATTGCTAAATATATTGCTTCTGCACTAACTCATATTGTAAATTTAAGTTTTAGTGTAGCCATCTTTCCAGACAAGCTGAAACAAAGTGTTGAAGTACCGATTTTTAAAAAGCATATCTCTTCACATATTAGTAATATAAGACCCATGTAGTCTTCTCTGGTCTTCTCCAAGATTGTGGAGAAACTAATTAATAACAGACTTTTAAAATATCTGAACAATTGTTCCTTTTTTAGTAAAAATCAATATGGTTTCACTAAGGGTAAATCAACAGAAGACGTCCTTTTGAATGTATCATCTCAAATATATAATAGTTTTAATCAGAATAAAAAAGCCACAGGACTGTTTATAGATTTCAAAAATGCTTTCGATTTAGTAAACCACAATTTTTTACTCTCGAAGATGGAGGCTATAGGAATAAGAGGAGTATCTTTAAAATGGTTTGAAAGTTTTCTCTCTGGTAGAGAACAACAAGTCAGGGTGGGAGATTATTTGAGCTCATACCGAAGTGTGAAAGCAGATGTTCCACAGGGTTCAGTCCTATCTGCAACCCTATTCCTAATTTTCATAAATGACCTACTAAATAAACGGTTTCATGGACACATCAGTGCATTTGCTGATGATGTAGCATTCTTTTATTCTCATAATTCCATAGATACAATTGAAGAATTTATTCACGCAGACTTGAACTTCCTTAGAAAATGGAGCATGCATAACCAGATGATAGTTAACGTGAGAAAAACCAAATACATAAATTTTTATTTTAAATTTTTTTATTTCCGTAATCAACTTGTTTATCATAATATTCAATGTTCTGAAATATACTGTAACTGTCAAATTATTGAAAAGGTAGACAAGTTTAAGTACCGGGGAGTAATCTTTGACGAAAGAATATCATGGGAAAAGCAAATTTCAAATTTACACAATAAAATTAAGTTTATCATCAGACAATTTTATTTTCTGAAAAACCGTTGTGACCCTTCTTTGTCACGTATTTTATATTTTGCATTGATTCATTCTCAATTACAATATAAAATAGCATGCTGGGGAGCAACTTCAAAAAATTATATAGAAAAATTAAAAATCTCACAGAATCATTATATTCGAATTATTTAAAAAAAGAAAGTTAGAGAGAGTTCCTTCCCTTTATTTCAGCAATTAAACATATTACCAGTACAACATCTCTCTTGCTTTAAGGTATTACGAATTTTTTATCTAAGAAGTGGAAATATAGGATCTTTTAATTTATCACATTATACGAGAAGTAATAATCAGAAAATTTTCCAGACACCAAAAGTTAATAAAGAAATTTTAGACATACTTTTGAATATGCAGGCCCTAAACTTTTTAACAGACTTCCACACAACATAAAACAATGTAATAAATTTACCTCTTTCTGCAAGCATTTAAAACTATGGCTATTATCTTTTCCAGAAATATATTTTTTATTGGATGTTTTGGTTTGATTTTTTTTTATGTAACTGTTCATTATAGTTAAAAGGAATTTTGGAGATTTGATGTATGATTTGATTTGTATGGAGATTTGATGTATGATTTGATTTGTATGGAGATTTGAGTTTGATTACTTGTTATTCTGTATTATTGTAATTCGTAGAACTTAAGTCATTGCTTATTAAAATGGATGTAATCTTTTTTTGTACATTTTCGAATTCTTTTCATGACAGACGCTACGGAGGATGGCAGTTAAATGTATAGTAAGGACTAGACTCAAAATTTTGTGTAATGTATTATTTAGTTAGTTTTCCTTTTTGTAACGGAAACTACAATAACTGTAACCACACTACTGGATACGTGGTCAGTGACATTTCCCGTAAATTTTAAGAAAATGTATAATTGTAATTTTTGTTGGGAAACAAATCATTATTTCAGTACCTATGTAGGGTACCTTGGTTTCTCTCAACCCATTGCTATAAGAGGCACAGTATACTGATAAAAAACTAAGGTATTGGATTTATATTCTTAAATTAGTTAGTAATATTTCTAATTGAGAGACATTAATTAATTAATATTGTACTTAATTAATCACCTAATTCTAATGACAAACATTTAATGGTTAACGTAAAGGTATAGTGTGAGAACAGATGTATAGATAAAACACTTTGTAAAACACGTTTTACATACATTACACAACATTCATTCCTTTGCTACAAAATACAACATTCATTATGACAAGGGTAGCCACCAAAGGAAGGCATTCCATTTAAATGTAAATTGCTATTGTTGGCAAACAATCCAGTCGGAGAAAGAAGGTCCAGTACAAGTTATTACTGTTATTATGTATGTCTTATAAAGAATTCTTGTGAAGTTTTATTTTTTAAAATATAAATCCAATGATTAAATTAGAATTCCTACTTATGTGATGATGTTTAGATCCATTTACGTGCCTGTTTGAGAGCTATCTCTAATATAAAAACAAAATTTATTTGAAATGTGTACAGACACACTATAAACAGTATTAACTGGTTGTAGAGTTGGTATATATTTATGAAAACATTCAGGACTATAATAGTTTATATATATTATATATAATTATTGATTTAGATAATTTTAAATAATTTTATCTACACATTATAATACTGTCAGGTAAGTTTTGCACTATGATCTCACCTAAACTATTATCAAAATTATTTCTGCAATCCTTTATCGATATTTTTATTTATTCTGAAACTGAGCTTATTGACAATATCCTAAAACCTGAATATCCTTAATCCGGTGTGTCAGGGGTTAAAATAAAAAAAATTATGTTAACTTCCATCAACTAAGTCAACTTCACCCTAACTTGGATCTTTTCTTTGTAATCATGAATACAATATGCCAACAAAATCTGGCTCGATCGGCCCAATTAGGCCAATACTAATTCATGCGTAAGTTTTTATCCAAAACTTAAAAAACAAAACAAAACAAACAATAAAGCAATCTAAATCATCGACGAAATAGATATAAGAAATATTTTACTAAACATATAGGCCTACTTGAACTATGAAATCACAGACAGTAAATAAAACGAATTTGTATTCCCGAACAAAATTGTATTCGTTTTGGGATACTCACTGTCCCAAAACGAATACAATCACTGAATGTCATTCAAAGACAAGGAAAAGTCTGGGAAACACCGTACTGGCAGACAAAAATCTATGGAATTCAGTACCCAATATTATAGTTCCACGGTAATTACATGAATTTAAATTACAAAATAAATATACTAGTATGATTCCAATTAATCTATTTGTTTTTCCTTACTTCATTTTATAGCAAATGTTTTAGAGGTAAATCATTTGATTATTACTTCCATTTTATCATCAAGCAACAGACAGACTTGGTTTTTATACAGAATTACATGTTGACTATGTAAAATATAGAATAAAAGGGTTATATTTAAAATACGTAGAAACGTTTACTTTGTCCAGATATTCACGTTTCATACAGTAAATAATTTTAAAAATGAGCAATTTTTTGATATCTATAAGTTAAAGGATCTTTTCCGTTAATTCAATACCATAACCATAACTTTGGTTATCATAACCAAACCAATAAACTAATAAACCGTTAACATAACCAAACCAAACCTAACATAATATAACTAAAGCTAACATAACTAAACCTAACATAACCTAAGCAAACTTAACATAACCTAACCAGAGTAATGGTAGTGAATTAATGGAAAAGGTCCCAGTAGAACTTTTAGACATGTGGTTTTCATATTTCTTGAGAAATGAGAGTACTTTTTTGATAACACTTTTTTACTTTAGGTCTCAGGATTTTAGGCTATTTGGAATAAATTAATACCATTGATTATAGAACAAAGAGGACTGACTGCTCATATCGGTTGCTGTGAAGCCGGTTTTCCTGTTTGATAAAATTAGTTCATGTTCGGTCAACACAGGTAGTGCTAGCGGTCTCCATCTCTCTATCTCTCCTCACCACTCTCTCTGTCTCTGTCCAGCACATGTTGACGTGACTACTAGCTGAGCTAATAGTACACCAAACATTCGTCTGAGTGGTTATTTGAAATCAATCACCGTTAGATAGCAGCGCAGGCACGTGTCTACATCAAATACACAGTTTTTGTATTGGACTGTCAGTTTTTTTTCTATACGTTTTAAAAGAAAAATGACGTCTTGATATTTGGTGGCTATCAATCCAGATTTTTGTAGATTTCCACAGAGAACCCAATTTACTGAGTTAAGGACTTTCTTTATTTTATACACATATAAGAGAGCTATAGCCCTAACGAATTGTTAAATTTCACTTTAGAGCTCCACTGTTCTTCAAGTTTTCGAGTTGTTTCAATGACATTTTGTTTTCTCGCTGCTCTGATGACATTTGAACATTAAATTTTACCGTCCGTTAATATCAGCTGTTGGCTAATTGTTCACCAAATAAAAGCATGATTGTACAGTTAGTGATTTATGTACAACTAATTTATGTAGCCTACATATAATAAAAAATTATGAAGATCAAACATATTTTGAATCTTTAATTTTTTTTCAAAAATTTCACTCGAGGTTCACATCAGCTTCTAGTATGTGCGTGAATTTTATTAAACGAGTGAAGTACCGACCGCTGGCTCAGTTGGGACTCGAACCTTGGATATTGCCCTCCGCAGTCCGAAGATTTAGCCACTGAGCCACCACGCCGGCAAGAAAATACAAATCAAATAACAAAAATGTAAGAAAATATTTTTTAGCCTAAAGTATTTTCAAAAAAATCATTCATACTAACCTGGTTAACATTCTATTTTGGTGTCATGATATTATTTGAGGTTAAATTCCCATAGAGCAAATAATAGTGGCCAGAGGGAACTCTGTTTAGTAGATGAAGATCAAATGTATTCCAAATTGTAGTCAATATTGGCTTACCATTAGTCAATAAAGCGTGTTTCGGTAACTTGACAATAGCCCTGTTTGTCCTGGGGGTTGGTAACAGTGGTGGCTAGTATAACACAGTTGGCAGACCCATCCCTCAGTAGCATGGGTGAGATACCACTGAGGGTTGGATGGTTATTAGCTTTACTATTGAGTGTCAACATCAAACTTGCATCGGCACAGAATTATTTAACTCTGTTTAATCATTTCTTAAATAGTTATTAGTGTTAAATTTTTCCAACAATTCTAGGAAGGGAGATTTTATACTACACAAAGTATTATTTTTTTTGTACAAAAGATTAAAAATGAGGAGATTTAATATGCAAAACGTTTGAAAACATTTTCTGAGCAAACGTTAATTTTACTTTTCACCTTACACTGATAATTCCCCATACATCATTGCTCTTTGTGAGAAACGTATTCAAAAGTGGAAGGCCAGTACAATTCAAGGTGAACATTATTGAAAAAACCCCAAATGCTATTTTACTGCGATCTTTTGGGGTGAAAAATTATTGGTTGAAAAAATTTAAAGTTTTTCCTATTTTGCAACATGATAATTCTAATTTATAATAGGCTATTTTCTATATAATTAAAAGAGTGTCCAGATGAAGTTGAGAGCACTTGTTGATACTAACAGTAAGACAAAACAGAAACCCAATCTGACCAGCAAACTAAACCAGACATTACGTTTAATACATTCCACGATAAACAATGATAAATCAGCTTTGTTGTTGACTAAGATTGGAGTTTAATTGAAAAAGAAATGTTTGAATATAATCCAAAGGAAGTATTTCAATTGATATTTAATCACTGCTTGAAAATAATTTCCCCTAATTATAAAATATGTCTATAGGCCTATACAGAAATACATTCGTATCTTGTCATACAGTGTTTATCTCAGGTCACATTAAGTATATAAGAGACTAATTGACGACATTTAACCTCTAGGAAAGAACAAATCAGAACCAAACAGCGATTGTTTATTTAAAACATTTAAAGAGGATTTATATCTATAAATGAGGTTAAGGACCTAAAGGTCCTAACTTTGCCTCCCTAAATAAACCTTTTTTTTCATTTCATTGCAACTTTTGAAGTTGTAATGGTAGTTACTGGAAAGTATTAAATTTACCTGAGGTAAAGCAATGTAGAAAACATACAATTCAATTGGCGTTTCAAGTAAACAGCTTTTGAACCTTCATCCTAAGAAAACTAAAATAGCACCAAAGATAAGTTCACAGAATCTGGTCGGATTATTATACTTGAAATGATGGGTAAAAGTTAGCACATGACTGTCAAAAGTAAGGTGATCTAGTAAAAGTTAACCATAGTTACCAAAAGTAAGGTGATCCAGTAAAAAATAGCACATAACTGCCAAAAGTAAGGTTATTCAGTAAAAGTTAGCACATTTCCGCAAAAATTAAGATAATCTAGTAAATTTAGCACATAACCGCAAACACTAAGGTGATCTAGTAAAAGTTAGCACATAACCACTAAAAGTAAAGAGATATAGTAAATATAAACATATAACACCAAAACCAAGGTGGTCCAGTAAAAGTTAGCACATAACCGCAAACACTAAGGTGATCTAGTAAAAGTTAGCACATAACCGCAAACACTAAGGTGATCCAGTAAAAGTTAGAACATAACCGCAAACACTAAGGTGATCGAGTAAAAGTTAGCACAAAACCACTAAAAGTAAAGAGATATAGTAAATATTAACATATAACCACCAAAACTAAGGTGGTCCAGTAAAAGTTAGCACATAACCGCAAACACTAAGGTGATCTAGTAAATTTAGCATATAACCGCAAACACTAAGGTGATCTAGTAAAAGTTAGCACATAACCACTAAAAGTAAAGAGATATAGTAAATATTAACATATAACCACCAAAACTAAGGTGGTCCAGTAAAAGTTAGCACATAACCGCAAACACTAAGGTGATCTAGTAAAAGTTAGCACATAACCGCAAACACTAAGGTGATCCAGTAAAAGTTAGCACATAACCGCAAACACTAAGGTGATCTAGTAAAAGTTAGCACATAACCGCAAACACTAAGATGATCTAGTAAAATTGTTAAGC
>JAQJVL010001762.1:0-26577 GCA_035578905.1 Stictocephala bisonia | reverse complement strand
GATAAATGGGAGACGATGTTTACGTCCAGCTGAAATCCTTAAAACTCCACATTCTCTTTGGTGGTTCTAACTAAACAAACATTTTCGGTGACAAAAAAAATGCCCTTCAAGTAACAATTACGGACAATAACTGGGTGACATGCACACAACAAAGAATAAAATTGAGTAAACACACGGCAATCTAAGTGAAGCAGGAACTCTTACCAAGATGGCGTCTCCTCCACTGTCTGCTCAATTCTAGATGGAAGCTGAGCGTCACTAGACCTTAGTCTTCCTACCTTCCAAACGCAATTAAGCTACCGCAGCTGGTTGCAATAACAGCAATCAAAACAAGCAGGATGGAATACCTTTTTACAGAATAATATTATGAAATCAATTAATTTGATTATTATTTCTTTATAATAAATATACATTAGCCTACTTATGGTTGTTTTACTTAGTTTACTGTGGTGTTTAAAATGAATGATTTCTATTTTATCAAATGTTTTATTTCAACAGTAGGTTAAACTTTTAGGTTACATCAGCTGTGCCCATCTCACCAAGATGGCGAATATCGGATAGAATGCATTATGACTACTCAACTTAATTCTTTGACAAATAATAAGGTTAACGTACCTTTGTCGTCTCCAGCTACAAAATATTTTTACTGGACAACCGGTTTCAGAGCAAGAACTCCTTGGTCACATCCACTGTACTTTACACTAATGTGTCTGTTTTGACAACGTACAGTGGATGTGACCATGGAGTTCTTGCTCTGAAACCGGTAGTCCAATAAAAATATTCTGTAGCTGAAGAAGACAAAGGTACGTCAACCTTATTATTTGTTTTATATATATATATATATATATATATATATATATATATATCTCAGCTAAGGAGGCTTTAACAATGAATAAATTAATTCTTTGCTCTGTGGGTGACATGCCACTCTAATATTTTAACTTTTCATAATTATTAAATTTATAAAAATTACAATCAATAAAAGACTGATAGAATACAATTATTTACTTTTTTTGTAGAAAGTAATTATCTAATGGAGGATGTGAACCATTTTCTGAACGTAGAATATCGTGACTATGAGCCCTTCAATTACCTCTGGCTGATCGATATTGCCGTCATCAATCATATAGCTTCACACTCCTTCATACCACGGCACCTTCCTAACATATTTATATATTTATTCGGTTTCTGATGATTTAGTCATATATTTCTTACATTATTTATTCGATTTCAGTTACTATTATAACACAATTTTGAAATAAAAATGTAATTCATACGGTTCATTAAATTTGTAAAGCAATTACTAAACATTTTGATTACTTTTAACTACTAAACTTTTTGATTAGGTTTGGTTAGTTTATATTAGGTTTGGTTAAGTTATGTATGTTTAGGCTATGTTATGTTAGGTTTGGTATTGTTATGTTAGGTTAACCTAAGTTGTGGTTATGGTAGTGAATTAACCGAAAAATCCAACAACTCTTTAAACTATCAAAGAGAAACTAATTTCTCATGGCATTGGTAAATTTAAAACACTAGTTCTCCATAGCATTGTAGAATTGTACAGTACACCGCATTGTACTGTCCAATGGCCTTTGTACCTTGCGTTGAATGCCGAGTGCTTTATTCACATCAGCTAGATCTCGAATTCTATAATTCAATGACGTCTTTCCTGCTATTAGTTAAAAAAGCCTCTCTTTTTGTCTATGTAAGTATATTAATTAGGTTATTTGTCGGTACATGATTTAAAAACTATCACAAGGATAAATAGCATTTTGAAAAATGGAGGTTTCAGTAAAAAGAAGACAAAATTAATTAATGGTTGTAGGTATTTAGGGATGAACATCTTTAAGGTGTTTTTTGAAAAGAACTCAGAAGTGTTAAAGAATAATGATCCAAATAATCAGTAATTGGATGCAAAATTGCTAAAATAATTTATTTTGTTGGATTTTAATTTACTATTTTACAATTACTACGGACTTAGTAATGAATACGGTTTAATTTATTATGTAATCATAGTTATCTGTTTACTAAGTCTTAATGTACAATTTGTTTTTTTGTGTGGTATAAATTCTATTCAATGTTTTTTGTGTGTTAATTATCTAATATTTTCTTGTTTGTGTAGGCCTAAAAGTATAAAAATAACTGTCAAGCACATTTGTTTCCATCTTTATTATTTATTTCGATCATTAGTTTGTAACTGATACATATCTTATTGTATATGTTGATATATTGATATGTTGAAAATTTCACCTTTTTCAATTATGTATAACTACCATTAACAAAAATAAACAAAATTATGAAAAAAAGGAATATAATTGTAATAAGTAAAAAAAACATTATTGGTAAAATTATCATTGTTAAAAACTGAATGATGACATAATTGTTACAAAAAAGAAACATAATAGATAAATAAATAAATCTATATAAATAACGCATTTTTAACCATTCTATATTTTATTGTTGATTGTTAAGTTGAGATAAATAAGTTAACTGCACGAGAGAAAATATTTCAAATGCAAAGACATGAATAAATAAATAAAATAATGTAGAACTATCCAAGAAGTAATTACTCAAGAAGTAATTGTAATTAATTAACAAAAATTATATTTTCTTTAATCGTTAAGATTTATCTACATTCAACTCATTTGGCTTTGTTTTTATTAACAATATCATTAATTGTACAATTAATGTCATGTAGTATTGTTTATGATTATTGAACATATGATTTCCTTCTTGGATCAGTATTAAATATTTATTTGAGGTTTTTATACATTTATATCTTGATATGCATAAAACAGTTGAACTCTCAATAATAAAGTAATTTTACCGTGTTTTTGGAAACAAATTCATTACTAGTTATATAGTTATGAAAAACATTAGCCTAAAGTTCCCATTATGAATATATTTTGAGCTTGATTTGCATATATAATCACCTTTATCCGCAAAGTCTAATATTTAGCACCATCATGTAATCCTTAAAATATCTTCACTATGTATTAAGTTTCGATATTGATGTAATCGATGACTGAAAAAAAAAAAACAAAACGTAAAAATAAATATAGATAAAATATCTCATTAAGAAAAGTTATCCATTAATTTAATAATGAATATGAAAATTAGACATTTAAGCCAGAGATATATTTTATTCGTAATATAAGCTGAAATGTTTAGGGGAGGCTTGTATTTTCCACGTCTCTCATTTTGTGGCTTAACCCTGTCAACTGTCAGTCTCCCGTGACGTGTATTTTTCTGTAACATGATGGATGGGGTGACGCGTAACTGAGTTACCCCTCCCCCTTGCACCTTTAGTAGTTAAATTAAATCGTATAATTTTGAAATAAAATATATATATATATATATATAATAACCAAAATTCGACATTATAATATAGTAAAAATGTCCTATGTCCAAGTGAAACTTAAGATCTCGACAGAAAAAAGAACCCTCAAAAACATCCTTAAAGAAGTACGTAAAATCATCAGGAAATTTCTCGGCCCAAAACTCACCGACGAAAGATATCGACTGCAATCCCACACAATAACTGAAGAGCTCTCGAACCTTGCAGCCGACATCCGGAAAAGACGCTTACAGATTTATGGTCACATCAAACGCCTGCCAGGAAACAGACTGACGAAAATCTTACTAAAAACCAAAGAAAAACCAAAACAAATACGTGGACTTCAGGAATTTCAAAATACCTAGAAAAGTCCTGAAAAAGACCTGAAATAGAAGTAAAAAATATAAATGGGAAATGGAGTCAGAGAGAATCCAAAAGAAGAAAACAGGAGCAAAATGGACAGAAAAACAAAGAGAAAAATTAAAGAAAAATTAATTAAATAATTCCATGATGATGGAAAAATTAAAGGCAGTCTGGGAAAGAAGAAGAAACACGACCAGAAAGTGAACTTTGTTCAATTAGACTGATTTGTCTTTTTCGCAGCTAATAATAATAATATATTATAAAATGATCAAAATAAAATAAAAGTAATATCAACAGAGTAAGAATAGAGGCACAGTGCTGTAGCCCACCTGCATGAGGACAGAGTGTTGTGGAGATTGTAGGCGATATGTTCTTTACTTAATTTGCAATGTGGACCACACGCAATGGCTACCTTCAATGTGGACACTTCATTAGTCTGGGGTGTCCATGTTGGGTGGTGGTTAAGGTCCAGATGTCTTGAAGGGAAGATAACTGAGTATTAGGCTTGCCAGTTGGCTGAAAATCAAACGTTAGTATTCCATGTAATGCTATAGGTCCTTGCCCTGGCATTGGATTATTTATAAAAGGCTCTTTCAAAGGAACAGTCGACATTAGTTAGTAACAATGACGACACTCTTCACACTCATTCGCACTTATCTTGATGAATAAAAATGCACAGTGAATCTGAAAGGAAAACACATGTCTAAATAGTTTAGCTATGGTTGCATGTTAAAGAATGATTTAAAACATTTTGTTTAAGTTTGAGACAAATAATAGTAAATTATAAAGTAAATTTTTGTATTTTATTGCTTGTTTCTTGTATTTTACATTTTCGAATGCTGTGTTAATTGTTTCATAAAAACATTAAACTTGTTTTATGTTTTTTAACAATTTGTTTCTTCATTAGTATATTATGTGTTGGTAGAAATATAAATTTTATAGTGATTGATTTCGGTAGAACACACTTCCCAACCTTAGTCCAGAAGGGTTCAGAATGAGTCGATATGATATGAATATAATATCTTTAAAATTTTACTTTACTTCTGTCTAAAAACTTGACATTAGATTTATTGAAATCAGGGTTGATCTTAGACTTGAGTCAAGGTCATCTATGGATCCTAGAATACTTTTAAGTCACATAAAAATCACCGACACGGTGGATAAAAACCACGCTTTAGTTTATTTCCGTCGACCTAAAAGTAATTATTAAGACGAACCTCAAATAAGTAAAATAATATTTACGAGAAATTTAGTATAAAGTTATATAAAGTAAATATAAAGCAAAGAAATAAGCTGGCATCTTTAAGTTAAGTTAAGATTTCAACAATTTTATTCATTGTTATATTTTGAAATTAAATATTTTTTTACAAAGCTTAATGTACATTTGTTATGTGGTGTAGCCATAATTAGCAATTAATGAAATTATAAAAATATATCATTGATACTTAACATATTAGGCAATCGTATAAAGTAATTTGTCGCCTATCTAGAGTTTCAAACAAAGCTATCGTTTTAATGATAATTTTACCACTTCTATACTTCATAAAACTATTTTAAAACTCATTAGACCTACTCCTCACCATAAATATACGCTCATTTTTCTTAAAGATGTTAAATCTTGAAATTCATCAACATTGATCTATTTAAATTAAAAATCATTTCTTCAAGAATCAAAAATAATTTATTTCCTCAAATGTAGGTATAATCAATACATCTCATATACAATAATTCCATTCTATACTATAAATTAACCCAAATAAAGGGAAATAATAGGGCCTCAAAGGCAAGCCTGTTTAGAGGTTCCTTTATATTTAATAACACATAACCTGCTGTCATCAGAATTTAATAATGTTTTTCTATGGTAATATACTTTTTTTAAAATGATCAGTGCAGTCTTAAATAACAGTTTGTCTTTATAAAACTCAAAAAACTAGACACAATTGATCAAATAGACACAACTTCAGCAAATAGTTTGAAGAGTTCTTCGATCAGGACTACTAGAAGCCTATTGCCAATCAGGAGTTAGGAAAACAGCAAAAAAACACTTTCAATAAAGTAAGGAGCCAAACAATGTAGCTTGATTATCACGGAGGTATCTAATAAGAAACAAAGTTCAGGATTCTTGGTGTATATACAATTATTATTATTTTTGGTTATTCCCTAATACTTAAAATAGTGAATGAACTTGATTGTCTTTACAATTTTCACGTCTGGTGTTTGTTTTATTTTTTCCCAAGCTATCTTCATGCGTTTGCTGTGTTCAATCTTTCGATGTCCACTTCTTTCCTCTAAATTTTTATAGTAACCTCCTTTTTAAAGTTTTGTTTTTTAATGGTTTTATTGAAATTTTTCGCTAATAAACGTCATCTTATGTATTACTCAATATTTTATTCAATAAATAGGAATTTGATGAAGTTGTACAGTTCATTACAATTACTTCTTCAACTAAATACTGATGCAGGAGTTAGTCACGCCTGTGACTACGGCAGCTCAGCGGTGGAACGACTCCTCTCCGCTACTGAAAAACCCTATATGCGCTAAATATAGCAAGCAGGTAACTTTTTGTTAGGAGAATTATATTTTGATGTCTTAAAAACTTGAGAGAATGGTTGTTATCGCATGAGAATACGGAAGGGTTGTTAAATATTATTATTTAGCATTACAATTAAGTAGTTAAGGACGCACTATGGCGGCTGGACCACTCAGGGACTATGGCATTGCATGCCAACACGCAGACGGAATTTTTTCATCATTTTTTTAACCTAAGTATTCTTCTAAGGCCAGAGCAGCCTGGTGGTACTGGTGCGGTGCGTGGTTTGGCAGATGCAAACCATAGTATAGGCTAGATTGGTAAATATTGTAATCTGTTTGTATTTGACTTAAATAGGCCAGAAAAGCACAGAAACAAATTTATTTTCATTGGAACTACTGTATATAAGACACTCACTTTCTTATTATATTCAACTGCTCCGAACTAATTTTTATTTTTGTGTGTGATGGAACCCCTAAACAGACGAATCAGTCTTAGGGGCCCTATTTTATCTTCTTTCTTTCTTTCGTGTATTATATCAGCCTGGGAACGAAATATATGTTTCAACTAAAAATGTATTTGTATCTTTTTGTAATGAATTGTACTGTATGGAAGAAATAAAATAAAGATTTATCTATCCATCTATCTATCTAAATACAGCCTCAGGTATTATATTAAGTTATGATACTAATAATGAAAGCTTTGCTCGAAATGTTTGAGTAAGTACAAAAGATTCTTAAGTACGTTGATTTGAGATGATTATAATTTTTTTCATTGGCCTCTATTATCAAAATTATTTTTAAAAATTAAAAATTTAACACCAGGATATGATAATGAACAAACTGAACATTAAATTACAAATATTATCCCAATTTGTTGACCCTAGTTTTGCAAACTGAGGGGTTCTCCTGATTTGCCAGTTTGAATATATTTTATTTGTGGGGAATTAATAACTCCTTGTTATTTGAAGAATGCTTGAATAATCATATTAAATATACGTAGTGTAAGAGTGAATATGGAAAAACGTTAAAATGTTATAATACAAGTATTATTATAAAAAGAAATACGTTTTACATTTTAACAATACATTTGAAAAAAAAAAAACAATATTACTATCAAGTCAGCAAACAATAAGTTAAAAGTTATTTTAACTTTCCCTTTTGTCTGGGTTTTTGATAGGAAAACATTTATAATTCTTACAAAAGTTTCTTCTATTTTTAAGTGTACAGTACAATATTTCATAAATATGTAGTAATTTTTAAAAATATTTAATATAATTAATACGTTATTAATATTCAGTTTTATTACAAATATTTTATAAAAACTTATCAGTATATGTAAATATTTAATTTAATAGAGCTTTAAAAAACATATATTATTAAATTAAATTAAAATGTACGCATAATACATCCAGTGGTTTGTTTTGGATATAAATTAATTATATAGTAACTAAACATTATTTAGTAATAAAAACTATTAAATAAACCATTGAGTTGCAATAAGCATTGAAACGGACACTAACTAACCCCATTCCTTCAATGTTGCCTTTCCGTATTCTGCAGAGTGGTGAATTATGTATTTCCTTCCCCTTATATCAACATCACCAACAATCGAGGAAAAATCGATATGTTTCACTACGTTTACTCAAGGACTTTCAAAGGGTGGGACATTTATTTATAGCACAACTACGTCCATACAAACCCGACCAGGTTTGACAGTTTCACGTCATACTTAGCTTTTCAATGAAAATCATGTTATAGCTCCTTTTTTGTAGGGAAAACATAATATTTACAAATAATGATTAGATAGTATTATTAATTTTTGAAATTCTTTTACAATTCAAATTTAAATATGAAACATAGTACACACAATATCAACACACCATTGGACATTTCTCTTGCTTACCGTTTTGTGTAATGTAATTATGATGTTTAGTTTTTAAAATTTACAGTGTTTAAGAAGCAATTAAGAAAGTCCACATTTGGCGAAAAAAATTACAAACCTTTCACTTACTATTAGTTTAATAGTATAATATTAATTTAAATCTATGATTAATAGACAAAAATTACATTGACATTGTTAATAAAGATACTCAGAATATTTTGTATTGATTTTTAATTTAATAAGATTGAAAGCTACATATAACTTGGATTATATTATAAAATGTTTCACACTTCGTTAGTTTGGCTTAACATTTTGATATTATATGTTTCATTAAGAGTTTACTTTATTTTCATATCATATCCCTCTGCAATATTAATCAAAGCCAGCGGTCTAAGGCGGTCAGGAATTAGTACCTGAGTTAAAGAGAGAGAGCAGGTTCGAATATTGGCTTTGACTGTTAGTTGTCAGTAATATTCACCTTGTACTGTACTGGTTCTCCCTCTTAATATTGGCTTTGACTGTTAGTTGTCAGTAATATTCACCTTGTACTGTACTGGTTCTCCCTCTTAATATTGGCTTTGACTGTTAGTTGTCAGTAATATTCACCTTGTACTGTACTGGTTCTCCCTCTTAATATTGGCCTTGACTGTTAGTTGTCAGTAATATTCACCTTGTACAGTACTGGTTCCCCCTCTTAATATTGGCCTTGACTGTTAGTTGTCAGTAATATTCACCTTGTACTGTACTGGTTCTCCCTCTTAATATGGCTTTGACTGTTAGTTGTGGTAATATTCACCTTGTACTGTTCTCCCTCTTAATATTGGCTTTGACTGTTAGTTGTCAGTAATATTCTCCTTGTACTGTACTGGTTCTCCCTCTTAATATTGGCCTTGACTGTTAGTTGTCAGTAATATTCACCTTGTACTGTACTGGTTCTCCCTCTTAATATTAGCCTTGACTGTTAGTTGTCAGTAATATTCACCTTGTACTGTACTGGTTCTCCCTCTTAATATTGGCTTTGACTGTTAGTTGTCAGTAATATTCACCTTGTACTGTACTGGTTCTCCCTCTTAATATTGGCTTTGACTGTTAGTTGTCAGTAATATTCTCCTTGTACTGTACTGGTTCTCCCTCTTAATATTGGCCTTGACTGTTAGTTGTCAGTAATATTCACCTTGTACTGTACTGGTTCTCCCTCTTAATATTGGCTTTGACTGTTAGTTGTCAATAATATTCACCTTGTACTGTACTGGTTCTCCCTCTTAATATTGGCTTTGACTGTTAGTTGTCAGTAATATTCACCTTGTACTGTACTGGTTCTCCCTCTTAATATTGGCTTTGACTGTTAGTTGTCAGTAATATTCACCTTGTACTGTACTGGTTCTCCCTCTTAATCTGTCTGATAAGTTCCCCGTACATATCAATAGTCTATCAGGAATGAGTAGAATAGAATTAAAAAGGAAATCGGCCTCTGGCCTTTTTGAAAAAAAATCATACATTCGCAATTGTGTTTAAACAACTTGTCTTTCTCCAGTAAGATCTCATAATTGTTTTAGAAATGGTTAGAGAAACAAATAATAACACGAACAAATTTTTTAACTGTGAATTGTACAAAACTATCTTAGTTACAAATTATCAATAAATAAAATTGAATGGAACAGTACATTTCATATTTCTTGTATAGGTTGGGGAAAAGTCTGGAAAATATTTATTAATTTCAAAACTATTGAAAAATTTAATGAAACTTTGCAGTTATGTACATGTCCTTAACAAAACGTTTAGACATATTTTACTTGTTTTTTGTATAGGCAGGTGATGGACCGTGAAGGAAGTCTTAAATATTTTAAAAGTGAGCCTATCTCGAGTTATACCTTATTTTAAAGGCCTTTATTTGTAAAACACAAGAGTGTAAATTTGAAGTCAAATGAATGACCCAGTCAGCCTCTCAAAGAATTTAATGTCAGGGTAGGAAAAAGTCTGGAATGTATTTATTAATTTTAAAACTATTAAAAGAAAAGTAATGAAACTTTGTATTTATGTACATGTTCTTACACCAAATATATTGACATATTTAACTTTTTTTCATATCCAGGGGATAGCCCATGAAGGAAGTCTTAAACATTTTAAATGTAAGCCTACCTCGAGTTATACCTCATTTTAAAGGCCTTTATTTGTAAAACACAAGAAGATCAAATATATATGTAAGACTTGAGTTCAAAAGGATGTCCCAGTCAGAAAATATAGCATCTCAAAGAATTTAATGTCAAATAACTAACACTGCTTAAGACAAAGGTATGATAGTACCTTAAGACAAAAGTAGCATAGTTACTATCTATTGCTGCGTAGATTTATAATTTATCTACTGAATATGAGAAATTACATTTCGCAAAAAATAAGCAACAAATTATTATATTATTTTTAAACTATTCAAGCTAAACCTACTGTCAAAAGTGTTTTAATACATTATTATTATTTTTTCTTAGTTGAATAGTATACCTATTTTTATAACGCAGTCGTTTGTTACACTTGTTAACAATCAACAACATAATCAGCAACAGGAACCTGAAACTGTGAAATAAATAGCCGTATAACTGAGAAGAATTAGTAATATGACAATAAATTCTTTGAATCTCTGCATTTTGTGAATTTGATAAAGTGTATATTGTAATCCATTTGGCCTCAAATTTGCACTTTTGTATTGTATAAACAAAGACCTTTAAAATTAGCTATAACTCGAGGTAGGCTTACATTTAAAACTTTTAAGACTTCCTTCATGGGCCATCATCTGGCTATGCGAAAAACAAGTAAAATATGTCTAAATATTTGGTATAGAGACATGTACATAACTGCAAAGTTTCATGAAATTTCTTTCAATGGTTTTGAAATTAATGAATATATTCCAGACTTTTGCCCAATCCGTATTTGATGTAGAGTGTAAATATGTTTAAATTGACCTTAAATAGTATTTCATAACTAATGTAATCATTTGTTTATATTTATCATATTGCAGTTACAAGATTGTTATATGATTGAAAAAAGTAATAGAATATTTTATTTGATCGTTATATCTGGTTATGTAGCCACTTTAAACACTTTTACTTGTTTCATATGTAGTGTCATGTTGGTCTAAAACAATTTTTTCACAAGTTAGTTATATTCAGTTATGTTTATAGATAATGTAATGCAATACATTGAAAACCCACAGTACAGTCAGTAGTGGATATTATATGGTAAACTATATTTAGTGGTTAGAAGTAGAGTTAATCCAAACTGTACTAATGGTAACATCAATCTATCAGACTAGTCTTGGCAAACGGGCAACCAATCGGCTTGTCTGGATGTTTGTAGTGGCTCTGTAAAGACGTGGATTACTAATCACCCACTGAGACCCATCCCCCCCACCCAAGCTGGAAAGCGTGCCAACCGGGGGATGGCTCAAAACAAGTCGAGCGATGGGATCACGGGTGGCAGTTGGAGGGTCAAAATAACACTCGGCAGCTGAGCAAAACTAGTTTATTACCAAAAAATCAACAAATAAGCAAAACTTGGCAGGCAGAAGGCCAAAACAAAATTAGGCAGAAGGCCACAATATTAACGGGCAGAAGGCCCCAATATAAATTAGCACTTAAATCAATAACCATAAACACTAAATTAACAAGATACAACACATAAACTACAGAAACAACAAACTCCACAAATACCAAAATTTAACAATCAATAATTTTTGTATGGCCTATCTGCAGTTTGGCCTGAGACTCCCAAAACGTAAGGAAAATTTATTAACAAAATTTAAAAGGTGACAAACTTAGAAACAAATTTAGATAACCCCAAATAAAAGTGAAAATTTAGAAAACGTCTGGAAAACAACAATTAAACCGGCAATTTAGCCCACATATCCCTTGATTCCACCGAGGCCAGGGAGTAAGCCGGCATCCCTGGGCAGCTCCGAATTGAAAGTTAAGCAAAAGCACAATAATCCCCTTTTGGTGAGTTTAAAAATTAAATAATTTAAAAGAAAATATAACCCGGTACCGTTCTATTATCCCCTGACATCAATAATACAATTAACAACGAAAAAATAAATAACAACTAGGCCTAAACATATAAATAAATAACAACATGGTTTAACAATGGGGACCTAACCAATATAAAATTTAAAAACTATAACAAAAATAAACTACGTAAAGATTAACCATAACAAATAAACTAACTAAATAAATAACAATAAATATAAACTTTTCCTTTTTTTTTTAAATTTTAAATATATATAGCTCTGGCAATGTCCCCATGGCTGTTTCATACACTGTTATCACTCTGTCCAAAGTTAGGCCTAGGCCACATACAGTTCCATAAACATTTTTTTTTCTTCTTTTATATTTCATGATTTTTTCTTTTTATTTCTTTTTTTTTTCTTTTTTTCTTTTAATATCACCAAAACCCCTCAGCTCAGCCGCCGGGAAACTACATAGAACGCACTGACCTGAGGACAGAAGACTTCTACCACCACAGATGTAGAGCGGGTAGCTGGCGACTCCAGACTCCAACATGGTCCTCAGGCCAGGCTAGCAGTGCAGAAGGTCGGCAATCCCCGGACGGCAGGCCGAGGGCTGAACGTCCCACTCGAGGACCCTGGACTGTAGGGCAACACCACAGCACAATTAAAACCAGTCCAGCCATCACAACACAAAATATTACACATAACCCCTAATACATGAAATGGCAAAACAATACCAGAACAGACGAAATTATACATGATTAGCACACTAGAAAAACTAAAAGATCTATTTTTTTTTAGGTTATGAATAATTATGTTGGCAAACTCAGATTTAAGAAAAATTACAATTTAACAAAATATCAAAGAATTAATTACGTATATGAACTTAAAATGACAAACTGAAAACCAGGCTATGGAACATGAGCAATAGGAATTAACATGAAAAGCTAAGGATAGGCTAGGTTATTGTCAATGAACAAAAAATATGGTAAATCGGTAACTACAACTGTAAAAAGGCTCAATAAACATCATACAGAATTACAATTGAAAATAAAACAAGATATAATAAAGCAATTACTGGTAAACCTGTAACCTGGAGCACATGGCTCAAACATAGGTTAACTAAACTAGACAAAGAAAATACAAATTTAACAAAACCCTACAACACAAGCAAGAACGATTAATATGATGGAAACAAAATATTCTCACCAAAAGGGTGATTCGATATTAGAAATTTACAAAATGAACACTTACGTTACAGTGTCTCTCAGCCACGCATAGTTAGTTGATCGGCAGACAGCACAAGACTAACCTCCGCAGACCCACTGAACAGCTCGAACCATCTAGAAGGCTGGCCAAGCGGACCGAAGCTTCTGGAACACGGAACTTAACGGAACCGGGCCAACGACCACCAACTCACGCAAAATGCAGAGCGTGAGCGAACTCAGGCAGCCTGGCAGACAACGACGAAAAAAGCGAAAAATGTACCGGTCAAAACGACCCGGTACAACCTCCCTCTGCAAAACCTCAACACACCCCGGCAGGGGAGAACTCGGTACCTCAGGGAACCAAACAGAAGAAGAAGAACCTCCAAAGAGTGGTGCTCCAAGGACGCCAAAGAGAATCTAAGAGGGGAAACCCCTCAAACAGGGAGCGAACTACCCTGACGGTCGGGCCCGACCAGAAAAAAGAGAGAAAGGAGACTCTCTCAGAACAGCCACCTAGGGCGCAGAGGTGATCAATCTCTTTGCCCCAAGAAACCCCCAGGAACACCAACTCCTGGATCAACCGTTCCCCGGAAAGCCTTAAGCTGGGACACATGGGCTTTCCTGAACACCCTGCCTGACTGGGGATCAACCAGCAGAGCAGTCACCGGTGACAAAAGCCTGTCGATGCGGTGGGGACCAGACCACCGATAGCACAACTTTGCAGCTCTTCGTTCCGCGGCCGAACTGACCGGGTGAGCCTGACAAAGAACCAGATCTCCAACCTGAAAAGGGTTAGGAGTACGACCCTTATCATACCTCCTCCTTACTCTCTCTCTAGCACGTAGCAGGTTGCGCCGAGCAGCCCGCCACGTGGACACTACGTCAGTGGCACCTGGCGTAGGTAGAAGATCCTCTAACCTCCACAAGTTGGACAAAGGGTTGTTAGGAGGGTAGCCATGTAGAATCTCGAAGGGAGTGGCATTGTGACTCTCATGCTTGGAAGAATTAAAAGCAAGCTGGAGCCAAGAGAGACTCTCATCCCAGGTGTTCTGCTTCTCAGCATGGAAGGTAATAAGGGCAGACCGAAGATTGCGGTTGAACCGCTCTGCATGAGAAGGCTGTGGGTAATAAGGAGAGGTAGTCACATGCCTGATACCATTGCCAAAACAGAACCTACGAAACTCATGGGAGGTAAACTGGCTACCGTTGTCGGACACAAGAGTGGAAGGCACACCAAAGTGCTGGAAGAGTTGGGACTGGAGAGCACGGATGGTGAGCTTAGCCGTGGCACTCCGAAGTGGGAAAAGCCAAACGAACTTCGAGAAAGCATCCACACAAACAAGTAGGTAGGAGCTACCTGACTTGCTACGGGGAAAAGGACCCACGTAGTCGAGGAACACCTTCTCAAAAGGACGCTCGGCCACCTCAGAAGATAACAACCCTAACCTTGCATTCTGACTAGGCTTGCTGAGAGAGCACAGGTGACAAGCCCGCACTCTGCCAGCAACATCCCGGTCCATGCCCTTCCAGATGAAGTACCTACGAATCTTAGCGATGGTCTTATGAATGCCAAGATGACCGCCCACAAGGGAAGAGTGATAATACTGAAAGACCATCGGTACTAGATGACTAGGCAGCACTACACGGGGTTCACCCCTCTGTCGAGGACGGCAACAGAGTACGCCTTTGGACAGAAAATAGGGAGGGTGGGCACCTCCCTCTTGAAGCTCACCTAAGATGACTGACAGCTCAGGATCTTTCTGCTGATGGGACAGTAGGTCGTCAAAAGCCAGAGGAAAATCCAGAAGAACAGCACCACACCGAGCAACAGCCTCAGTCGGTGGATCACTGGGTTCGTGGTACATGCGGGAAAGAGCATCCGCGATGACATTCTGGGTACCCCTAAGATGTTGAACTCGGAACTTAAAGGCAGAAATTTTGACCACCCAGCGACCAATTTTCCCAAGCTGTCTGGGATGGGCAAGAAGCCAAGACAGTGCCTGATTGTCCGTCTCCAGCAAGAACTCAGCGTGTTCCAAGAAACGCCGAAACTTGTCCGTACCGAAGACAACAGCCAGACACTCTAACTCATAGATGGAAGAAGCTTTCCTTTCCTGGTGAGACAACGTCCTCGAAGCAAAAGCGATGGGCTGCCTGACCCCATCAAACTCCTGAGAAAGAACAGCAGCAATGGCGGAGGAGGAGGCATCAGTCTGAAGAACAAATTCTCTGCTGAAATCAGGCATACGCAGGACAGGAGGTTGCATGATAGCCTCCTTGAGAGCATCAAAGGCAGTCTGCTGAGCTTGGCCCCACACAAAAGGGACACCTTTCTTTCGCAGCTCGTTCAACGGGGCAGCAAGCTCGGCCACGTTAGGGATGAAGCGACGGTAAAAATTCACCATCCCCACAAAACGGGCAATCCCCTTGGCATCTCTGGGAGGAGGAAAATCCCGAATGCCCTGGGTCCTCGCAGGATCTATGCAGACGCCTCGAGAAGAGATAAGATGACCCAGAAAAGAAATCTCAGGACGAGCAAAAGTGACTTTCTCTGGATTGACGGTAAGGCCAGCTGATTTGAGGCGACTAAGAACTTCCTCCAGATGTTGCATGTGTTCCCCGAAAGTCTCACTGTAGACAAGAAGATCGTCCAGGTAATTGAAAACAAACTTGAACTTCACATCATGGAAGATGGAATCAAGCAGACGAGTAAGAGTCTGGGCACCCACAGCAAGACCCATAGGAACCCTAGTGAACTGATAGAGATTCCAGGGAACACAGAAGCTAGTCATGGGCCGTGATTCCCTCTTCAATGGAATCTGATGGTAGGCCTGGTTCAAATCAAACACACTGAAAAACTTAGCCTTACCGAACCAATCAAACGCAGAATGCAAATCAGGCAGAGGTACCGAGTCAATAGCGACCTTAGCGTTGAGCCTCCGATAATCCATCACAAGCCTAGACTTACCATTAGGCTTGGGCACAAGAAAAGCTGGACTGGCATAAGCAGAACGAGACGGTTCAATCACACCCTTGCTCAGAAGATCCTCAATCATAGCCCTCATCACCTCCATCTTTGGGGGAGCAAGTTTGTACGGATGACTTCTAACTGGCTGAGAATCGGTGAGGTGGATCTCATACTCCAGAAGAGAAGTGACCCCAAGCTCAGCCGTAAGCACATCAGGAAACCGCAAACACAGCCTCCTAATGGCCTCCGCCTGCTCAGGGGGGAGATGACCAACTGGATCCACCTTGGGTTGTTCGGGCTCACAACCCACCTCTCTGACTGCAGGAGGGCAGTCAGAATCACCTACTAGAGGCACCAAAACTCGCCGATTAAACTTGAAAAATATCTGGCGCTTCTGGAGGTCAAGCACCATACCACTCTTAGAAATAAAGTCTGCCCCTAGGATACAAGAAACCGCCAGGTCCTTGGCAACCAGAAAACCCCACCTCCAGGAAAATCCTTCGATTTTAAAATGGAAAAACGCCTTTAGAAGTATAGGTAGAGGAGTTTGGGATGCCGTCCAGCACGTAACAGAAGAAGGCTCGGTGTGCCTGACAAGTCCTAAGGCGTCAAGGGACTCAAAAAGAGAAAGGCTGATGATACTGCATGCCGAACCAGAATCAAGAAGGGCTCGACACACCGTACCACCAAAAGATACAAAAACGCCAGGACACACCGAGGTGACCGCCCTAAGTCCCAGGGAAGCCATGCCAGCAAGGCCCGAAACATCCCCGACGCTCCTGCGATGGGCACGCGTCAGAGGCAAATGGCCACGGTCAGTCGCAACAACGTGGGGAGCTACTGTGGAGGCAACCCCCCGCGCTGAGCGTTTCCCGCCCCACGACCTCGAGCACGTGGACAGTCACGTCGAATGTGACCAGGTTGGCCACAAGCAAAACACAGAACAGGAGGCCGAGAACCACGACCCTCCACTGGCTGACTCACACCTAAAGACATAGCCGGTCGACGGGTGGGGAGAGCACGATGACTCTCAGAATCCCTCCCTTGCTGGTCTGAGAACTGCACGCTGCGCGAAACAATGCACAGCTGATGCAGCTCCCGAAAAGTCGAAGGAACACCAGCAAAAACCAATCTGCACCGTTCTTCTGGAGAAATGCCATCCAGGATGACACGAACGGTGTCAGCTTCAGAAAGGGTGAGGCGCAACGCTTGACGAGCTTCCTTGACTGAAGAGACATAGGCTGCCAGAGACTCGCCCCTACCCTGTGACCTATAAAATCTGTCCATGACCATCCTCTCCCTGAGTCGAATGGGAAGAAATGACGAAAGTAACTCTCGATGGAACGAGTCCACCGAGGCATCACTGGCCAAGACAGAACTCAGCAACTCCCCAACGGGACCTCTACAATACGGGAAAACCAGACGAAGCAAGTCCCCAGCCTGCATGCCGGGCATCTCACTAAGTCTGAGAAAGGCCACCAGAAACTTAAGAAGCTCCTCAGGATCCATCCCATCGATCACAGGGAGATTCTGGATCATGGGCGTGAGAGGGTTAGGCAGCTTGTGGTAGCTCAGCTGCAGAAGAGCAGGTGAACCCAAAGAAGTAGTAGGAACGGCAGCTGGAGCCGAACCACAAGCGACCTCAACAGAAACTCCTGCAGGCTCAGAAGGAGCCTCAGGCACAGTGAGAGCCGGTGTCTCAGCCTGCGGCCTCGACACGTTAGGCGAAAGCGCAAAAGTAGGCCGCTGACCCAGACCCGTAGGAGTCGTGGAACCGGAGAGTGCCTGAAAAATCTCCTCAAGCCTAGATACACTCTCCAAGATCCACGCCCTATCCGACGGTTCCAACCCCGGCGCCCGGTTGACCAGTCTTAAACGGGCAAGCAGATGACCCAGACGTGCAAGGCGGCAGGCCCGGTCACGACCCACTGGAGGTTCCAACTGCAAATCCTCTAACACCCCTTCCCAATCTTCCACCTTCCGTTTACAAATCCCCAACTCATCACCAACCTCCAGCAGGTCAGACCAATCCACCGCCGTACCCGCGGACAACTGCCCCCGCAGCAACCTCCGGAGATTCAGAACATCACCCTCCGGAGTCACACCCCGCGACCTCAACTCGAAAATCAACTCCTCCTTGACTAGGAGCGCCACATTCTGCAGATAGGCCATCTCTAACGCAACAATTCTCAACAATATACACCAAAAACGACAACTCCAGGGTCCAAGACGAACTAAACCCTCAGCCTACCGAGCCACTGCCGACCACTCCAATCCACCCATGAAACCCTTTCAACAACGTAACCAAGCGGATTGCCTAGGTTTTTTTTTGTTTTTTTTTTTTTTTTTTTTTTTTTTTTTTTTTAAATACAAAGTTAAATTTTTTATTTGGTTTTTAATTTTTTTTCTTTTTAAATAATTATTTTTTTTTTTCCTTTTTTTTTTTTTTTTTTTTTTTTACGTAATACCAAGACACCTTGACGGTGGGTCGGCCAACCATGACCTACTAACAGGCAAACACCCACCGTCAACAACCAAGTGAGATTTTTTTTTTTTTTTTTTTTTTTTTTTAGGCAACCACGCTCTGCTACCAATTGAGACCCATCCCCCCCACCAAAGCTGGAAAGCGTGCCAACCGGGGGATGGCTCAAAACAAGTCGAGCGATGGGATCACGGGTGGCAGTTGGAGGGTCAAAATAACACTCGGCAGCTGAGCAAAACTAGTTTATTACCAAAAAATCAACAAATAAGCAAAACTTGGCAGGCAGAAGGCCAAAACAAAATTAGGCAGAAGGCCACAATATTAACGGGCAGAAGGCCCCAATATAAATTAGCACTTAAATCAATAACCATAAACACTAAATTAACAAGATACAACACATAAACTACAGAAACAACAAACTCCACAAATACCAAAATTTAACAATCAATTTTTGTATGGCCTATCTGCAGTTTGGCCTGAGACTCCCAAAACGTAAGGAAAATTTATTAACAAAATTTAAAAGGTGACAAACTTAGAAACAAATTTAGATAACCCCAAATAAAAGTGAAAATTTAGAAAACGTCTGGAAAACAACAATTAAACCGGCAATTTAGCCCACATATCCCTTGATTCCACCGAGGCCAGGGAGTAAGCCGGCATCCCTGGGCAGCTCCGAATTGAAAGTTAAGCAAAAGCACAATAATCCCCTTTTGGTGAGTTTAAAAATTAAATAATTTAAAAGAAAATATAACCCGGTACCGTTCTATTATCCCCTGACATCAATAATACAATTAACAACGAAAAAATAAATAACAACTAGGCCTAAACATATAAATAAATAACAACATGGTTTAACAATGGGGACCTAACCAATATAAAATTTAAAAACTATAACAAAAATAAACTACGTAAAGATTAACCATAACAAATAAACTAACTAAATAAATAACAATAAATATAAACTTTTCCTTTTTTTTTTAAATTTTAAATATATATAGCTCTGGCAATGTCCCCATGGCTGTTTCATACACTGTTATCACTCTGTCCAAAGTTAGGCCTAGGCCACATACAGTTCCATAAACATTTTTTTTCTTCTTTTATATTTCATGATTTTTTCTTTTTATTTCTTTTTTTTCTTTTTTCTTTTAATATCACCAAAACCCCTCAGCTCAGCCGCCGGGAAACTACATAGAACGCACTGACCTGAGGACAGAAGACTTCTACCACCACAGATGTAGAGCGGGTAGCTGGCGACTCCAGACTCCAACATGGTCCTCAGGCCAGGCTAGCAGTGCAGAAGGTCGGCAATCCCCGGACGGCAGGCCGAGGGCTGAACGTCCCACTCGAGGACCCTGGACTGTAGGGCAACACCACAGCACAATTAAAACCAGTCCAGCCATCACAACACAAAATATTACACATAACCCCTAATACATGAAATGGCAAAACAAAACCAGAACAGACGAAATTATACATGATTAGCACACTAGAAAAACTAAAAGATCTATTTTTTTTTAGGTTATGAATAATTATGTTGGCAAACTCAGATTTAAGAAAAATTACAATTTAACAAAATATCAAAGAATTAATTACGTATATGAACTTAAAATGACAAACTGAAAACCAGGCTATGGAACATGAGCAATAGGAATTAACATGAAAAGCTAAGGATAGGCTAGGTTATTGTCAATGAACAAAAAATATGGTAAATCGGTAACTACAACTGTAAAAAGGCTCAATAAACATCATACAGAATTACAATTGAAAATAAAACAAGATATAATAAAGCAATTACTGGTAAACCTGTAACCTGGAGCACATGGCTCAAACATAGGTTAACTAAACTAGACAAAGAAAATACAAATTTAACAAAACCCTACAACACAAGCAAGAACGATTAATATGATGGAAACAAAATATTCTCACCAAAAGGGTGATTCGATATTAGAAATTTACAAAATGAACACTTACGTTACAGTGTCTCTCAGCCACGCATAGTTAGTTGATCGGCAGACAGCACAAGACTAACCTCCGCAGACCCACTGAACAGCTCGAACCATCTAGAAGGCTGGCCAAGCGGACCGAAGCTTCTGGAACACGGAACTTAACGGAACCGGGCCAACGACCACCAACTCACGCAAAATGCAGAGCGTGAGCGAACTCAGGCAGCCTGGCAGACAACGACGAAGAAAGCGAAAAATGTACCGGTCAAAACGACCCGGTACACCACACAGCTAGAATGACAAAGCGATCGTTCAAAACCTGGGGTTGGACACATTTTTGCTATGACCATACTCATAGAAAAATATTTCAGCTCAAAAAGAATAATTACTGAATTTATTCGTGAAATAAAAGTACTTACTTACTTAGTCCCAAGGCCATCGATGCCCAAGAAGGGATTTGGCCTCACCAACAAGCTCTCTCCATCTTTCTCTGTTTTCTGCCTCCTCCATTGTGGTTCCAAGTACTGCGGTGTCTGTCTTAACCCCATCCCACCATCTTCTTTTTGGTCTACCTAGAGGTCTTCTTCCCACTGGTCTTCCCAATCCAGCTTCCTTCAGTAGCGTCCCTTGTTCTCTACGCCATACATGGCCTGCCCATCTCAATCTTCTTGATCTTGCGGTTGCTATTATGTCACAGTCATTGTACTGCTGTCTTATCTCTTGGTTATGCTCCATTCTCCATTTTCCAATGTTGGACCAAATATTTTCCTTAGTACGTGATTTTCAAACACGATGAGTTTGTTCTCTTCTTTTTTATTTAATATCCAGGTTTCTGCACCATATAAAAGTACTGGCCTTATTATAGTTTGATATATTCGTATTTTTGTTCGGTATGACAGTAACTTTGACGACAAGATCTTATTGCAAGCATACATGCATCTGTTGGCTAGGTTTATTCTGTTTACAATTTCTAATTCCTCACTATTCTTATTGGATATTAGTACTCCCAGATATTTAAACTGCTCCACCTCTTCAAAGCTATGTCCTTCTATATTTATTTCTGTAAGCGGGTGGCCACCTCTTTCAAAGTGCATGTACTTTGTTTTTTTATCATTTATTCTTAGACTCATGCATCCTGTCTCTTGAATGAAAATTTTGGTTAGTTCTTCAAGGTCTTCTTTTGTTTCAGTTAAAATAGTTACATCGTCGGCAAATGCTAATATATTAATTTTACATCCTACTGGTACACCTAAGTTTTTATGTCTAATTTTTTGAAGGGCATCTTCTAGAGCTATGTTAAACAGCAAAGGTGAAAGCCCGTCACCTTGTCGAACTCCTGTTATTACTTCAAAAGCATCAGACAATTCACCCTCAATTCTGACTTTACACTTAGACCCTTCGACTGTCATCTTAGCTAGATTAATAAGTTTTTTTGGTATACCAAACTTTTCCATCTTTTTCCATATTTTCTTCCTATTGAGGCTATCATATGCTTTCGAGAAATCGATAAACAGTCCATGGAATTCACGATCGAATTCCCAATACTTGCCAATGACTGATTTCAAGATGAAGATTTGATCCGATGTTGAACGTCCCTTTATAAAGCCCGCTTGGTTGTCCCCTATTATTGTGTCGGTGAATTCTTCTAATCGGCGCTGAATTATTTTTGACAGAGCTTTATAAGCAGTATTTAGCAGTGATATGCCTCTGTAGTTTTCACACTGCTCTTTGTCGCCTTTCTTGTAAATGGGTAGTATTGTCGCTTCCTTCCAGTCGTTAGGTAGTCTTTCTTCCCTCCATATTTTTTTAATTAGTCCATGGAGTTTTTCACATATTACTTGTCCTCTCTTTTTCAGTAATTCAGATGGTAAACCATCGTCTCCTGGTGCTTTGTTGTTTTTTAGTTCTTTAATCACCTTTTCTACTTCTGCTATTGTGGGCTCTTCTACCCATGGTTCTACATTCTGGTAAGCTTCTTCTTCCTCCTCATTGAGAGTATCCTGTTCGCAGTTTAGAAGGTCTTGGAAGTACTCTTTCCACCTTTCAATTACTTTACTCTTCTGTGTTATTATCTGGTCCTCTTTATTCTTTATTCCAAAAGTGTTTGGGGTGTATCCTTTTCTAAAATGCTTTATTCCTTTATAAAATCCTTTTGAATTATTTGCTCTTTGGTCATTTTCGGCTTTCTCTAGTAGTGACTTTATATATTCTCTCTTCTTTCTTCTCAAACACCTTGTAGCTCTTTTATTTGCCTCATAATAATCGGCTCGGTTCGTTATAGAGTTGTTTCTTGTCCATTCCTTTTTCTTATTATTTCTGTCCTCGATAATTTGCTCACATTCTTCGTCAAACCATGGGTTCTTTTTTGGTTTCTTTCTTTTTCCACAAACTTCTGTTGCTGAGTCCATTGTAGATTTCTTAAAGTCTTCCCAATATTTGTCCAAGTCTTGTGTTTCTTCATTTCGGTCGTTCATATCATTTAGTGCTTGAAATCGATTTGTTAGAGATATTTGAAAGTTTTTGTTTACTTCTTTATCTCTAAGCTTTTCGACTGCTAGTACATCCATCTTAACGCTCTTTGTTTTCGCTTCAAACGATATTCTTTGCATTATTTTCACCAGCACAAGATGGTGATCAGACCCACAATCAGCTTCTCTGACACTTCTAATATTAGTGATACTGCTTTTATTTCGGTTGTC
The DNA here is from genome assembly GCA_035578905.1 of Stictocephala bisonia. Lineage (NCBI taxonomy): Eukaryota > Metazoa > Arthropoda > Insecta > Hemiptera > Membracidae > Stictocephala > Stictocephala bisonia. The sequence goes on along the minus strand of JAQJVL010001762.1, from coordinate 3,169 downwards.
TACTAGGACATGATCGGTTTGGTTTCTTGTCCTTCCATCTGGGGATATCCATGTTTCCTTATGTATATTTTTTCTCTGTAAGAAGGTACTCATAATTCTGAGATTATTTGCTTCTGCAAAACTACAAAGTCTCTCTCCATTGTTGTTTGATGTTGTATGGAGGCTCTCTTTTCCTGCTACATCTTGCCACACAACCTCCTTACCTATCTTAGCATTCGCATCCCCCAGTGCCATCTTGAGATCATAGTTTGGTAACTTGTTCACCTCATTTTCCAGCATGTCATAGAAGTAGTTCTTTTCTTCTTCCTCTGCATCTTCAGTTGGGGCATAAAAAGTTATCACAGATAAGTTCTTAAATTTACCCTTGATTCTAATATTGCACATACGTTCGTTCACAGCCTGAAAGCATATCACAGAGCTTGCTATCTTTTTATTTACTGCGAAACCCACACCTCCGTAATATCGGGTTTCTTCACATCCACTGTAGTAGATCACATAATCTTTGGTGTTGTTTTTCCCTGCTAGTGGCCATCTAGTTTCTTGTAGTGCTACTAGGTCCATTTTATACTTATTTAACTCTTTAGAGAGAATTTCGCTTGCTCCAGGGACCGCCAGTGTTCTTACATTCCATGTTCCAATTCTCATTGTCCTTTGGGGAGTCCTTTTCGTATTCCGTAAATCCATTCTATCTGAGGCATATTGTTGGTGATACGTAACCTATTGTTTTTCCAGGGTGGGTTGTCAGCCCAACGCCCAACCCCCAACCTGGAGGGCCAGGGGTTTGTTTTCGGAGTCGCCTTCTCCTAGGTTAGCGGCTTCCACTATAGCTGTAAGATCCTAACCTGACCTCGGTGTTACATCAGAGTTACCTTCTCCTAGCCTTTAGGTATCCAAACCCTAACGTACAAGGCAGTACGGGCAGTGCTTATTTAATGGCGGCACTTACTCGCCATGACACAGCAACGTCATCAGGTTTGTGGGTTTTAATGAGTGTGGCCCTGCCAAAGACCACCCCCGCCACACCCTCGTGATGCTGCCGCCTCGGTCCGGGACTGCTTATTTGGGTTACCCCTTATTCACAGCTGTCCACCATATCTGATGGAGCGTCCGCCATCCGCCACCTGCGACCCGTCCAATACCTGAGGCTCGGTTCCCGATGGGTGGAGAAATAAAAGTAACTTAGACAATATTATGCAAAACTTTAAAAAGTTAGTATGTAATGAATATGTATAACACACGTTTACTAAACACATTAACATAATGCACATTTAGAAATTAATGTTTTAATTTTAAATATAACTTCAGTAATAATATAAAGTATCAATGTATAAGAAACGTTCGTAAAAGTTTTGATTGTAAATTAATTATAGTTACATTGATCTGTTTTAGTTATTAATCTTAACCAAGTGTTTAGTTTGTATATTATACTAAAAATGAAACATCCTTTCCAACATTAGTCATTGGAACATAAAATCTAAATAGTTATATATCTACATTATTTATGAAATATTTTAATTTGTTTTAGACGAGTAGATGTTGTCCATAAATACAGGCCAAAGTTAATGACTGTTCAAAGTTTCTCAAAAACTTCAAAGCTTTAAACCATGAAGTGTTAGCTGTAGATACGTACAAATAAAGTATTTTAAAATAGCTAAAATAATATTAACGTACACAATAAATATCCTGATACTGACCAATCAGAACGTTTGTCACAATTCCCTGCACGAATGAGAGAGAGCTTAAAAAGGTGCATTTGGACAAAGAGTTTATTTTGAAACAATGTAAGCAAGCAATCTGAAGAAAATTACAAAACCACACGAGTAAGGATATGCGAGCAGTGACGGGGTTGACACTAGAAAAGCATAGGGGTTCCCTAGTAAGTAAATAAATGAGTTTTCTTAATTGGGGAGTTTAAAATGAATTTGGTTCAAGTCAAAGGATATTCTTAAAAAATCGGTAAAGATATTGATACAATAATTGTACTTTTATGTTAAAATATTGTATTATAATTGATACATTCAATCTAAAAGAAATACAGTACTTGACTTTTCAGTGCTAAAATTGGACCTTTTCCGTTACTTCATTACCATTACTTTTTTTATCACAACTACGGTTATGTTAGGTTAGGTCAGGTGGCTACAAAAGTTGATCACAAATTTGTAAATCCAATGATTGACTTATCGCCGAATGCGCTCTCTGTGTGTAAGTTCTTGGAAAGCGACAAGGCCAGCGATATCGGATTCCTAGTGGATAAGGAATACCACAGTAGACGTAAAAATGATTGGGGAACAGATTTTAGAGCAATAGAATATTTATCAAACAATAGCGAATTATTTAGTGAACTATCACTATAAATCAAAGAAGTGAATAAAAAACGGAAACAAAAAAAGTAGTGGTAGTGAATTGACGGAAAAGATGCCTAAAACATTATAAAATGACCTAGATAGTATGTAAATCGCAATTTGTTTCTACTTTACATGCTGCTAGATAAAAGTATGAAATAAACAGAGTTTTGTCATAAGGTCTAAAATGACACGTCTCATAAAAACCTTGTCATCAAAGAGTTTTATGAGCGCCTTGAAATAAACTATACTTTTCGTTTTAATATTCCGTATAAGTAAAAATACATTTCCAGAATGTGTTCGTGGGAACGTAACCCTTAAATTGCGTTCATTTTTGATATGTATTTATAGTTTTTTTCCCAATCAAGGAATACTAATTCTTTGACGGTAATAAGTTCCTCGCACAGATCAATACTCTGTGATAGATGGGCAGAGTAAGGTTAAGAGGTCGGAAAACACAAGTCAGAAGATAGTTCGGACAGATCTGATGACGATGTTGATGTCAATCCAATATGGTCACCTAGGCCTGGTGCTACATTGATGCACTAAGTTTAGAATACGCAAAATGATTTTAAAAAAATGAACAATATTTTGTGAGTTGCTTTAAAAAAAATCTAAAAATGTACAATCTAAAATAAAAAGTACCACAATGCGCTATTTTTTATGATATTTTTGGCAGTTAAACCAAAGTGGAAGATCGCAAACAGGCCTGAATGGCGGTCAACATTACACACTTACTCGTCCATATACGTACAGTTTTGGTTGTGTAAGTGGTCTGATGTCGGTTTAAAAACCCTTTAAAAAAAAAAAAAAATTTTAAAAATAAA